>PVHX01006558.1:0-99465 GCA_004024805.1 Geosciurus inauris | reverse complement strand
GCCAAAGAGCTGAACACAAACTTCACAGAAGAAGATATACAATCCATCAACAGACATATGAAAAAATGTTCAACATCTTTAGCAATCAGAGAAATGCAAATCAAAACTACCTTAAGATTCCATCTCACGCCAGTCAGAATGGCAATTATCAAGAATACAAACAACAATAAGTGTTGGCGAGGTTGTGGGGAAAAAGGCAAGCTCTTACATTGCTGGTGGAACTGCAAATTGGTACAACCAATCTGGAAAGCAGTATGGAGATTCCTTAGGAAACTTGTAATGGAACCACCATTTGAGCCTGCTATCCCACTCCTAGGTCTATACCCAAAAGACTTAAAAACAGTACACTACAATGACGCAGCCACTTCAATGTTTATAGCAGCTCAATTCACAATAGCTAAATTGTGGAACCAACCTAGATGCCCTTCGATAGATGACTGGATAAAGAAACTGTGGTATATATACACAATGGAATATTACTCAGTAATAAGAGAGAATAAAATTATGGCATTTGCAGGTAAATGGATGGAGTTGGAGAATATCATGCTAAGTGAAGTAAGCCAATTCCAGAAAACCAAATGCTGAATGTACTCGTTGATAAGTGGATGCTGATCCATAATGTGGAGAAGGACATGGGAAAAATGGTGGATCTCTGTTCACAGGGGTGTAAGGGGGGAGGGGGCATAGGGACAGCAAAGGTGATGGAATATGATGGACATCATAGCCCTAACTTTATGTATGACTGCATATATGTTGTGATTCTATACAACTTACAACTAGAGAATTGATATGTTATCCTCTATCTATCATTTACACTGTTAACATGTAAGCCTAAATAAAAAAAAAAAAAAAGAAGCTGCAAAGCAACCCAAAAAGAGTTTATGTTTTCTTTGAGGCGTTCTATTCCCCAATAGAAAGGAATAGAAGGGACAGTCGGGTGGTGTTTCCCACTGTCCTTTCCCCAAGATTAAAATGAAAATATGAAAGGAGCCTCAGAAAAATAAGATTTGAGCTAAAAGTAATAATAGCACCAAACAGAAAATCTAAAAGCAACAGGGGAACGAATCCATTTTGTATTATCAAGGTTATAAGGTACTTATGGATCCAGCCAAAGCAAGATGAGAAACGGCACAAGGTACTGTAAATACAGTACCATACACAGGAACAGGCAGCTTTAAATTAGCAACTCATAAAACACAGAGTAACTGGAGGCCTGCGTGCGTGTGTTCCATTACAGCTTTATAGCCACTGGCATGCATAGCACATTTGCTATTTTTGAACATGTTGATGCCTTCTGTGAATGCATACATAAATAAAAGCTACTCAGCTTTACAACTTCAAGTGACTCGAGGCTTGACTTTAGAGTCTATGTAGCTATCAATTCAGCGGCAGAGCTGTGTGATCATGGAGGCTCAGAGGCAATATCTGTAAAGACCAGCAGCAAGCTGACTTAAGAATTTACTATAACATCAGTTTATAAAGGCCTCTTAAAGGAAGTAAGAGCTTAAGCAGATAGGCAAGGGAGCCAAATGTCTAAATGGTGAGCACATGCCAATTATCCCATGGTATTATTCTCTTCTCAGGATGAGTCCTCTTCTCTGCCCTCTTCCTTATTCTGTATTAAAGAGGAAGGGGACCAGGGACAGAATAGAGCAGTTGCCTCAGGTCTTCTATGCCATGCTTGCAATCCCTGGGACACAGGTTGCCTGCCTGGCTAAAAGAATCTCTGTGGGTCTCTCCTGTTCTCAGAATGATAAAATTTTGTTAAAGAAATCCATTTTACCCTCAGGAATAATGACCAATAATTTATGGATCTAATGCAAAATGAAAGTGCAAGACCCCTTTAGCAGAGCATTCAAGTAAACCTAGGGCCCTGCTGAGCACAAGGTCATCTGGGATTCCACAGGTTCCATGGCTATGAACCCAGCTCTGCCAAACTTAGAATCCAGGATCTCCTCAAGTGGATTACTTTTAAGACATGAGTCCACTTGTTTCAAATTCTAAATGACCCTTTGGTCTAACAATGAGTTCTCCTTGCCTTCGTGGATGGAGACCATATGCCCCCATTTGGTGACCTGGTTTACACCTAAGCACATCAGTGTGACCATTGTTTTCACCACAGACAGCACCTCCACTGCCAAGCAGGAGCAGCTTGCAGAGGTGTGCCCCAGCACACAGCCCAGAGTCCACCTCCTTCTGTGAGGGCTGGAGAACGCACCTCGGGCAGGAATTCACAAATGAATATCCATCACCTATGAATATTTTTAGACCTTTTCAGTGAGCTCGTCAAGAGCACTCAGTTGCTTTCCTCAGCACTAGCGGAGAGCACAACACCCTCCAGGTCCCAGGAGCATCCATTCCGCTGTCATGGCATGACGTCACCATAATGCCACTTCCGACCGTCCCAGGCTGCACGTCAGACAGTGTAGCCAAGCTGTTAAACACACAAATGTGGAAAGACTGCCAGTGATTCAGTCTACTTAACTGGATTTAATCCAAAGAATTTTCCAGCCAACTGGCATTGGGTCTCTAATTTACAGCTGGCAAGTAACCGCCTTAAATGCTTCCAGGTCCTCAAAAGAACTGTTTAATGTCTACCTTTAACACATGAACCACCTGACTTCAGACACAACACTCAGCAGCTTTTGACCGCAGGGTGCAGAGTTATAAAATTTACAGCTTCTTAAGTTGGAAAACCACAGACGAGGCTGGGATCTACCAACTGCCCTCTAAAGGAGGGGGGAGACATTGATGTAGTTCCTGCCTAGGGCACACAAAGTTAAAACAAAGGACTCTTGGAGTACTCTTGAGTAATTAACTTCTTTTCTTTTGCTTCCACTTTTAATTTTATTTAATGCATGCTAGGAAAACTTTTTTAAAAAATCTTCTATATTTTATTGCTTTAAAAATAACAAGACCAATACTTATTGAATGCTTCTTGTGTGCCAGGCAAAGCATTGTAAATACATTCTCTCTTTTAAAATTGATACTGGTATTATTAATATTTTAGTAGTGTAGAGAAATAAACCAAAGCTCAAGGTCTCAGAGCTGGTAGGAAGCTGCACCGGATTCAGCTCTTCGGTGCCATCTAACTCCAAACCCTGACATCTTAACGCTCACGACAATGTCTCCCAAACTTGGCAATGGTGTCCAGTACTCAAATTTTAAAATTTTAAACTGTATTAACTTTTGGGAAGATTTTTATCTCTGGAATTCAACAGCAAGCTAAAACATTCCTTTGTGATATAGGATTCAGCCCTGCAATTTTTACTTCTTTAACAGGCTATCATCTAATTTAAACGTGATTCTTAATCTCCTCTATCCATTTCCCCCCTGCCTTTATTTGTTTAATCGCTATTTGAACAACTGCAATATAGCAGACTCTACTGGTTGGACCTTCCTTGATCAATCACAGATGGCACCAGGTTACATGTTGTAAGAAGGAGCCGTTTTGCGGGGCTGTTTTCTAAGTTTGGGTGCTTTCTGGAGCCTGGTGTGAGGTTAAAATGCAGCCAGTTCCCCTGGCCGCCTTCTTGCTTTTTCAAAGCATGAAGAACATGACCAGATATCATCCCTGCTATTAGTTGTGAGTTGGCTCTGACAGGAGACTGTAACACAGAGACTGGGGCCAGGGACTTGGAAACACATCTGTGAGGTGGCTTCTAAGGTGTAGGGTGGCGCGCTGAAGTCCCACCACGCCTCTAGATCCACTCATCAGCATTCCTCAAAGTGCAGTGAACAGAAATAAATAGCATCCTCCAGCCCAGCGCACAGGGATCTGCCACGAATTAACCAGAGGGAGGCCCCTGCTTCAAACAGCAAAAGGCCACCTCCAGACAAATGATGTGCCATCACCAGAGGACCTCAGAATCATCCTCTCACGTCTGAGTTTTATGTCATCTGTTCTGAATTAATTCTCCACTACCTCCCGGCCTCTTTTGTGTCTGCACCTTCACTCAGGCCACGCTACTTGGCGGATCTCCGCTCCCTTGCGCTGACTGGATCTGGAGGCACATCTTCACTCATTTCAGCCCCTAGACCTCGGGGAGGATTCAGCCAGCAGGGTCACAAGGAAGGAGCTAGACCAGGAGGTAATTAGTAGTTCTTCAACGGTGCTCATGCACTATCATCTCATTGATCAATGTGCCTGTCCACCTGGTCCCCCGCCACCCCATCATCTTCTTTTGCCAAAGAGTGGAGGAAGTTGTTTATTACAGTAATTTTCTCAAGACGTCTTTTCCTGCCTTCAAACTAGCCTGGGGTTAACCTATTTCTCACTTCCTGTCATTGCAAAAGCCGCTGCATGTTTCAGCTTCGGGATTCTCCCTGGGTCCACGATCAAATAGGAACCGGCTTTCAAAGAGTGAATCAGCCCCTTCTGTTGCTTAACACAGAAGGAAAAAAAAAATGCCAACAGAAAGGAGAGCCTTTTATTTTTTTAAGACTTTTAGAAAAAGCATCGCTGTAAAAATATGGGATGATCAGATTTCAGGTGTAGACTAGCTACATGTGTTATCATGTCGTCCTCAATTGCTCAGTCGTCAGATGGCGATGAAGTCACTTTACAATGAAACACTCACGACGGATTGCCTCACGTCCCCTCCGACTGCTTGACACTTTGATAGAGAATATGACTCACTCACTGTTGTGTGTGCACGTGTCTGAGACAGAGAGACCATCGCTAAAAGAGGGAGGGGGAGAGGTGGCAAGAAAACTTGTCTTCCATCACTTCTAAACAATGTGTCGTCTCTACACAGACACCTTAGCTGATCTCAATATACAAGACTTTTTGCATTAGAATCCTTACTGCCAAGGCCTAAAATTGTGTAGTAAACAATCTTTTCCACAGTGCTTAAACGAAGAACCAAGGAAGTGACCTTAAATTCCCTACATCTAATCAAAATGGAAAGACGCTAAGTTTTCAGATATATGCACAAAGCCCTGCATGTATGTCTACTTCAGATAAAATGAGTATTTGCAACCAATACGCGTAAAATTCAACTCTGGTTCTCAGTGTTCACACTTTGATCACTTCAAAATTTAATCCTTATACCACATTTCCCCAATACACACTACAGAATTAACACACACGCATTCTTGTTTTCAAACCCAATAAAATAAACATAACACAGGAACTACTGATATTGTAATATCCTAAATGCTATCAAAATATAAGCTCACTTTTTAATCCTTCAGATGACTAACAAGGATATAAGTTCAATTAGATATATTTTTAATCTTTATGCCAGTCTTATGTTGTAGAGAATAAGTTGAAATAGATGGAAATTATCTAGTTTATAAAAACGATCTATAGTGATCTCAGAAAGCATGCAGTTGCCAGTTAATGTTTATTTCTTCTTGTGCTGGAGCATGTATATATGTGACTGTTTTTTTCTTCCTGAATGAAGAAATGTGTCATTTATATGTGTGCATGTGTGCATTTCAAAATAGTAATGTGATTGATGGGCTTAAATAATGACTAAAATATTTAAGGCCTAAACCAATCAGACAAATCCTTGATTACCCTGAGGAATGTCCCCCTGGCCACTGAGGAAATCAGTGAGGTCGGCACTGTTTAAACTGACATCCACCTGCTGCCAATGCTGAATCCATCAGAGCCAAGGAGAATGACTATCTGTAATAGAGACTGCATTTTAAAGTTGGACTGGCTCGTGACTTAGTGATAAAAGTAAAAGTCTGTTTTCCATTTAAAGATTGAGCTTAGACATCCTATAAAGTTTTGACATATAAAAATAACCAGAAGCAGAAGATAACTTTTATTTGGTGTCAGGCCATGCCCTTGTGTCTTGGGGTTACCTGACAGCAGTCAATTACTCCCAGGATTACATTACTCTGCTTTGCGCTGAAAATACCCAAGACTATGTGCAATGAGCTGGTGAACCCACCATTCTGGGGCGGCAAAACCACTTCTCTGACTGAGGTGAGCCTTCTGTGAACTAGCTCGTTGGCAGCTTCTTATGGGGAAATTATTTGCACTGACCGGGCAAGGCAAGCACTTAAGGAAGCACACTGATTCCTCAAATGCATTTTATGGGTTCAAATTTCATTACTTTACAAATGCTCTTCACTGTACTTAACTTTAAACTGTATGGTTCTGAGGCCAGTCCTAAAAGATGATCAAACAGAGTGGTTTTTAAAACATGTACTGCAGACGTCTTAGGGATCTTCAGAGTACAGAAGTTCTGGTCCCCTGGCTCCCAACTTTCACAACCAAAGTTCTCCTTCCATTTATTTATTTATTTAGCCTCAATGTAAGATTCTTTTAATTTGAAAGGTTTATTTATTTATTTATTTTGCACCAGGGATTGAACCCAGGAGCACGTAACCACCGAGCCACATCCCCAGCCCTGTTTATATTTTATTTAGAGACAGGCTCTCACTAAGGTCCTTAGGGCTTTGATAAGTTGCTGAGGCTGGCCTTGAACTCACTATCCTCCTGCTTCAGCCTCCCGGGGCCATGGGATTACAGGTGTGCTCCATTGTACCTGGCAAGGTTTTGTTTTTTACATGAATGGATTTTTATCATTGGGTGTTATTCACTGTGTGTGTGTGTGTGTGTGTGTGTGTGTTCTATAATGTTCTAAATACTATGCTGGTTGTGGAAGTTACAAAGAAATCATCCTGTGATCACAGGGTTGCCGGTCCCACAGTGCAGCAGGACACAGATGAAGGCATCTGGTCATCGTGAGGAAGTCACTTCCTGAATGTGACCCAGGTAATCGAAGTGATTCATCCACAGCCACACAGTAGCAGTGAGTCACGTCGCCAACTACACCTTCCCTGCCTAACCCATGAGGCTCCCAAAAAGAATACAACCCAGGCACAAAGCCTTGCTCCAGACATTCTTTAGACTCGAGACCATAAAGTTTGCCAGGATTTATATCTTAACCATTGTTACTTCTGATCTGGCATAGGGCTGGATGTCAAGTGGATACCCAACATCTGTTTCATTTCTTTTTACCAGCCATCAAGAGGAACACAGACAAGAAAATGTCCTTGATAGTAATTACTAAATCAATATATCTCAAGGAGGCTGAAGATAGGAATTAGCTAAGATACTGGGAGAATATGCTGCCACTCATATCAGTGGGGATGAAAGAGGAGCCTGACCCTCACAGTGGACCCCTTGTCTGCCTTGGCAAACACACCCTTGTGCTGAATTTTACACTATAATGAGAACTTAGTGAATACACAGTAATTTTAAGTGGCCAAAGAGAGTGCTTTTGTTTGTGGACTTATACTTTCTGTGGATGGAACAACATTTTCCATTTCGATAGGTTCCCACACTCTGATTTCAGCGTCCCATAGGATTGTAAAACATATTCAACATTTTTATATTGGAGTGAACGTATTTTTGGCTCCCAAAGTATTCATTTTGGTTCAATTGATAGTTGCTGTACGGAGAGGCATATGAACTTTATTTAACTTCCTTTAAAGAATAAAGTCATGGGTCACTTAGATATCAAGATACAGTCTAGTTTTGGCAAAATGTAATTCATTACTTATTGTAATTTTAAGTTTCTAAAATAACTGTGCTCTATCAATTTTGGAGAGATATAAGCATATGATTAAAACTGACCAGAAATTTGATGTTCTCCTGAGAATAATAAAGTATAATTTAAATATTAAAGATATTAACCCAAATTCTTTTAAAAGATAAAACAGACATAATATGAGGTTACTGGAGTTGATTTTTTTAACCTGCAAATATACTTGTAACTTTTGAATTAAACCATAAATCCTTTAAAAATACAAATAAGGCATGTCTAATTAATCATGCAAGTTTCTACCCACATAGTTTTCTGACAGCTCACATTTCAAGGATATTAATTTAAGCTTTCATTGAATCTGAATGAGTACATAAAAGACTTTGGAAAACAATAGCCAAGCAGATGTGACCTTACTCCACTACAGTAAAACTAAAATTTTATATTATTACAGATATTAGTCTAGCTAGCTCTCTTATTGTATTCATGTGTAGTAAAAATATATATGTTTCAGCCAGGTGCAATGGCACATACCTGTAATTCCAGTGGCTCAGGAGGCTGAGGCAGGAGGATCGCAGGTTCAAGACCAGCCTCAGTAACTTAACAAGGTCCTAAGCAATTTAATGAGACCTTGTCTCTAAATAAAAAATAAAAAGGGCTGGGGATGAAATCTTGTACCCAGGGAACAAGTCAAAGTTTGTTTGTTTGTTTGTTTTAATATTTTTAGTTTCCGATGGACCTATATTTTATTTATTCATATGCGGTGCTGAGGATGGAACCCAGTGCCTCACACATGCTGGGCAAGTGCTCAACCACTAAGCCACAACCCTGGCCCCAACTCAAAGTTTTTGTCAGGGCTAAATATGCAGCTGCACAAGATGTATGCTTAAACAAGGCACAAAGAGGCTCAGCCTGAGGCTGGTGTGCCCCCAGTGACAACATGGCAGTTGTTGAATTTGGTCCACCAGGTAACCAGGGACAATTCTGGTTTTAAAGATGAAAGTGAGGAGCTCAGTCGCTGCGCTTGGCACTTTCCGTCATTTCTTGTCTTATTCTTTGTTGTGGTTTTTCTGCAGAGAATATATGTTTAACAGCAAAGCTTAAATTACAAACAGAGCTGTGAAACACGGGAAGGGTTTTGTGTTTATGAACAAAACCAGAGAGAGTGACAACAATAAAAAAAAATGGCTGCTTGTCATGAAGTAGCAGGGAACCTATTCCTCATCAGGAACCATCTGCATCTTATTCTGATTGCCTTTAGCAGAAGCCATGAGAGGCATCTAGCCCTGCTTCCTGAGTTGGGCTTTTTGCCCCCCAGCCTCAGAACTCAAGTTTGTGTACATTTGCTTAGTGATGGATCAAAGGCCTCTTGGCATCACCAGGGAAGCCATGTTGCTCTGGTGCTGATCCCTTTCAAGCTAAGTGTGCTTCTCAGAAGGGAAAGATGTTTGCTGTTCAGATGCTTGATATAAAAGAGAGAGGGGGGACCCCTCCCTACAAGAAAGAAAAAAAAGATTGAAAAAAAAATTCTAGAACTCTAACTGGGGAGTTAAATCTTACGTCTTTGGTTTAATTAAAGTGTAATTTCAAGGGCCAGATTCCTTCTTGAGCTCCCCATTACTCTGGACTTAGTCCAATATGATTTGGAATTCCTGCTCTCTCCCTGTCAAATGAAGAGCTGAAAGGGACAGAGGAGCATCTCCCAGTGTCAGCCTCTGATTAAGTGTGGAGAGATCTTGAGGGATCTTCCATCATGTGGGCTCAAGTCCAGAGGGCCATGGGAATGTCAACTCATGATAATGGTCCATAGCTGCATTTGCAAACTCAGACATCTGCTGGGGCCAAATATTTTTCTTAAGAGATTTAAAAATCCATTTTTTTTTTTACAAGAAATCACCTGATATTAAAGCATTGCTCCATTTTGTTATAATCTCATATAATCTGGGAGCTGAATTTAGTCTGCTGTCACCAGCTGGCTAACTATGGCCTGAGGGTTAGTTGTAGTTTATTCATTTGTTTATTTTTAATATATATGTGATGTGTTCAGAGGCAAATAGTGATGACATTGCTAAACATTATGTGCTCTGCATTTTGCAGGCACTGAATTTATCTTACATCATCCTTAATTACCCATAAGAGCCATTTAGACATAATGCCTTAGCAGCAAGTATAATTTGGCCCATTTACAAAGGTGAACATTGAGCATCAAAGAGATTAAGAAACTTGCTGGACTTACATTAGCTGCTCAGTGCTAGGGGTGGGGTCGACATGCTCTTAATCTTTGGGTCTAAAGTTACATATGGATTTTTTTTTTTCATCTGTCTTCTCAGTTTCCAAGGTAAATGCTTAAGGCTGGTGGTGCTCCATTGCTACCATGCGGAGAGTGACCCTTCACTGTGTATCACTGTGCTCCAACAGCAGCATCTCCATCACCATCCAGTAGCCTTGACATTGTAGGAAGTGCAGGCGTTTTGAAATCTGAAGAACAGACCACGTGGTCTCCTAGCAACTAGGGAACAGACACTCAGCAGGTCTCTCTGGTTGCCTCTGGAGATCAATGGAATACTTGGAAAGTATACTGAAAAATGACTTTGCACAGCTTTTGAATATAGGACACAGACACCAATGGTAAACACCTTAAAATCTGGAAGGGAACAAGTGCAGTTGGAGCAGGAAAAGAAAGAACACCTAAGATGCCAGCCCCATTCCCATCTGTGCATGTGCAGGTGCAGAGGGAAAATGGATGCTGAAATGCCAGGTACTCAGAGATGTGTCCCTGCATACAAAATCCCACCACGCCCATGAGGGTCTCACTCCCGGGCATGAGCATGCCTGCTGGGCCAGCATACATTCCCCTTCACTGGTGGTGCCAACCAGGGTTCAAAGTGTCCCTGCATAGACTATTCTTGGCATGCCAATTACTTGGCTACTACTTCTTTATTAAAGAAAACTGGAACCTAAGTGCTCTGCTCTGTTAATAAATGATATGCGAATATTACTTTAGGTGTTTTCAGGAACTGATTTACACATTCATCCCAAAACCGCTTGGATGGACTGCAAACACATGTAGGACTTGGTATTGCATGTGGCACGGAACTTCCCCTTCCCAACCCTGTTTGTAAGCATCCTCCAGACAGGTGCAGCGACTGCAAAAAGCTCCCACCAAAGTCTCAAGGAAGAAGCTCGAGACCCCATCAATCCTCTCCCTGAGCCCACCTCCCACACGTCCCTTTCCAAGGACGTTCTGCTCTCAATTCAAAATATTCTACAAATTCACTTCCTCTGTGTTCACAGGCACAGTCTCAAGTTCCGCATCGTGCACTTCTTTCCTGGACTTCTAGAAGAATCCATCTCTTCTATCCCCAATGCACTTGGTGCCCCTCCAGTCCACCCAGCTACAGAGCAGCCAGAATGAGTTCTTAAAACCCTCACTTTGGTGAGATCCTGATCTTCATCGCATGAAATACAAACTGCTTACCACGGATTAAAATGTTCTCTGTGACTCCCCCACTCCAGGACTCTCTCCCCACACTCCAGCTACATGAGACTTTTGTTAAGTTCTAAAATGTTAAGTTAATTCTCAACATGGGGTTAGAATAGCTGCATCCTCCACTTGGATGTCCTATGCTTGGTGTGGCTTCCTCTACACATTAAAGTTCATCCTATAGCATTTCTCCACCAGCTGCCTAATCCAAAGATAATCTCCATCTCCTTTTCTTACATTTATTTTCTTTCATAGGACTTACTACCACCCATAACCCTGTGTCCATTTACGAACTTACTTGTGTAACACTATATTGTACTTTCCAACACTCTAAGTTTAAATGGTAGGAAGATTTAGTTTTCGTGGTGGTTTTTATTTGCTTGTTTGTTCTATTTTTGGTACTGGGGATTTGACCCAGGGGTACTTAACCATTGAGCCACATTGCTAGTTCATTTTTATTTCTTTTATTTTGATACAGGGTCTCACTAAGTTGCTTAGGGTCTCACTAAATTGCTGTGGCTGGCTTTGAACTTGCAATCCTCTTGCCTCAGCTTCCCAAGCTGCTGGGAATACAGGTGTGCTCTACTGCACCCGACTTTTTTCCCTGTTTTATCTACAATTATATACCCAGTTTACTACCAATGTGGGATACAGCAGAAGCCCAGGGCATGTGAGAGTGACTCAATGACTAATTCATGGGTATTTTCACTTTTCTGCCTTCTTACATTCTAGCAAATCTAAGAATCCATTGGAGAAACTCCAAGATGTTATCTAAATTCCCCCCAAAGAACTCAACAAACATAGCACCCAAACCCCCACATACAGGGTAAGAAACCTGTCTTCACTGCTTCACCCACTGAACTGTCAAGAGCTACAAAAGGCCACCATCAACATCATAGTCATGTGGTATTTGTTCAAAGAATTATCCATCCTGTGGTGCATGGAAGATATACTGGTGCCTCTGTTTAGACAGAGAATCTACCTCTGAAAAATTGCTTTACTAATCACTTGTCTCAACAAAACATCCTGCGACCATTAGGACACAGCAAGCTATAAGCCCCGTGGAAGTGAGTACCATGACACTTTCCTTAGTACCGAGAACACAGTAATTGCACATAGTGTTAACTGAAGAAATCACTATACCCGAGCCACAAAGGAGGAAATAGAGAATTTTAAGCAAAACCCATCAAACTTACTCCTGATAGCAATCCTCTTAATATTCAGCTTTTACATCAAGCTTTATGTCTGAGTTGGGCGAGACACACGGCCATGTTGTCACTGTGTTGTGAAATCTGAATGGCAGGCATTTCCAAACAGTATTCCGTCTATTCCTTACTCTTTTTCCCATCTCTTGGGTGTTTCTGTACCTCCCAGGGAGCATCCACAGCAGTTTCTCGTGTTGAGAAATATCTTACTATGCCAGGTGGCTGAGCCATTCCAGCATCTTTGGTATAAAATAATGCTATGGGCAACACAGTCAGAATCAGAAAGACTTTAGTTCAAACCTCAGTCCTGCCACTTACATGTAACATGATCTCTCCAAGGCTCAGTTTTCTCATCTCTAAAATGGGGATTCCATAACGAATGCATGACATTAATTAGCATGATGCTCAAATACAAGATGCAGTATCTTACAGCCTTAGCAACCCCATAGTAATAGCTACATTGATAGAATCCTTCCTTTACTTGAGAAGAGCAGTGTGGCTAGACGGAGTGCAGATTTCATACTCTGGGATGGGAAAGATTTGAATTTCCGTTCACCTCTGCTTTTCCTAGCTGTGTGAGTAAGTCTTTTAGCCTTTCTTCACACTTGAGCCTATATTTTTCTGGCAAATCAGTGAGGTAAGTGTTACAGTTTAGCTAAGTGTTCCCCACAAGGCCCATGTTACAGGCTTGGCCCCAGCCCATGCTATTGGGAGGTGGTGGAAACCAAGAGGTAGGACCTAGTTGCAGTCCTACCTCTAGTTCCAGTCATTCATGGGCACACTTCAAAGGGGATACTAGGACCCAGGACCCTCTTCTTTCTCTCTCTTCCACTTTCTGGTGGCTATGAGGTGAGCAGCTCTACCACGCATTCCCACCATGAGGGGCTGCATCACCACCAGCCCCAAAGTAACAGGGCCAACTGATGATGGACGAGCCAAAGTAAACCTTTTCTCTTTATAAGTTGATTATCACAGGTATTTTGTTGCAGTCACTGACTAAAACACTAAGTTTTCTACCCCCATTTTTCAAGAAATTGAAGCTGAAAATGACAAACGTAAACGCCTTGTTTCCTAAGTGTTCTGTATAGGCAAGTATCATTTCCATACACGCTGATGCAAATCACATGCCTAAGGGAGCAAACCATTAATCCTGTTTTACCAGTGGGAAAAAAGCAAACTCAGAAACACGATGAAGAGTACATAAAATGTACATATAATCATCTTGCGGCCATTTGCAGACACGTTGGCTGGGTTTATTGCTGTCATTATTACCCATTAATGTGTTCATCTTTTCTTATATCTGTGGAAATCACAGTGTACAAAATTATGATAGTTTAGCATGAAAAACTCTGTAGACATTCAAGCAAGCATTTTCTCTATTATATAAACTGCTCTTCCCAAGCTAGATGAGCTGTGTCTTGGATAACTACAATGTACCATCCAAGTGACAGACACAGATCAAGGGGAATAATTTAAAAAGCATTACTGCTGTACTTCCTAGAGTTTAGGAGAGCCAAGAACAATGGTGAAAGGCTGGAATATAAAATGTGAAAATCAACACATTCTCCTGGAAGTTCACTGACTTCTATTCTCTTCCCCAAAATGGAATTGCTAATTGACATTTCTTCTTTGTACTTTTTTTTTTTAAACAGTAGTAGAGATTGTTTGCATTTCCACTGAGTCACATCTTCAGCACCCTCATCCCTTTTTAAAAATTCTCGAGACAGGGTCTTGCTAAATGGCTGAGGCTGGCCTTGAACTTGCCTCAGCCTCCAGAGTCCCTGGGATTCCAGGTATGCACCACCATACCCAGCTCCTCATTGTACTTCGCAAGTTAGCCTATTAGGAAATAAATTTGAAACAAAAGGAATGGAGTCTTTGAGCTAGCTCAAATTGGAGTCTTCACTATAAATGTAGCTAGAAGCATCAAGAACTAAAGCAGTAGAAGGGGCTTACTTCAAAGACCAGCGTCTCATTTGTGGGTCCTGGTGCATACAGACGTTCTGGGTGGTTAAAGGAGCGCTGGTATTCAAATGTGGTCCCAGCAAAGGAGAAGTCCCCTGGCCAGTCAATGCTCCAGCCCCCTGTGAGGTAATACTTTTGACTGAGGCTTCGAACGGCAAGATAACTGGAGGAAACCTGCAGCTCCTGGATTTCAATGCTTCGGGCTCCAGCTGGAATGATGACCACTGGATAATATTCTAAATGGAAAAAATAGAATATTTCTGTAGTCTACATCGTGCAATGGAGAAAGACAACTACAAGCACTTACAGAGGAGGAGCGTCCATTTTTATACAGCAGAGTTTTTGAATTATTAACAGATATTTGGTTCCCTTCCACAAACTCAAAATGAATAATTAACTCATTTTCAAGTTGTAGAAGCATTAGAAGAAAATATATTTGGCTTTCCCTCTGTTTTACCAAGCAGGTGTCTATAGTTAAGAGACATGTCCTTCTGTTTCCTAGACCACTGATGTGGATTAACAGGGTACTAGCTAGAGGGTGTGACTGGAGGAAGTAAATCACTGGAGGTGTGCCTTTGGGGGTTCATATTTTGTCCCTGGTGAGCAGTGCTCTCTCTGCATCTTGTTCACCATGTCCTGAGCTACTTTCCTCTCCAACACACCTCCACTATGATGTTCTGCCTCACCTTGGGCCCAGAGCAATGGAGTTGGCTGACCATGGACTGAACCTCTGAGACCGTGAGCCAAAATGAATTTTTCCTCCTCTAAGTGGTTCTTGTTAGGTATTTTGGTCACAGTGACAGAAAGCTGATGGACACACCAACAAAGGCCACAAAACTCAAGAACACTCCTTGTTCTTTTTCTTTTTGCCAGAAGAAACCTAGTAATGTATTCTCAACAGTGAGCCTCAGAAAACAGGGATCAAAGGTTTAATTTTACTCAAGATATTTAGATAGTTGCTTTGAACATTTATGTACCACTGTGAGCACAGGTTCTCTAACTTTCACAGTAAGGTTCTTTGTTTAGCAAATGTACTTGGGGCCTATGACAGTCTGGTTGGTACATTTAAACTGCAGAGTCAGAAGGCATTCCTTCAAAGCATTTCTGAGATCTGCTATATCGACAAAACTCCCCATTCTGAGGACCATTTACCATCCCTTGTTTCTGCAGGAGTGACAAAAGCTATCATCTCAGTGTGTCACATTACTATGTCAGTGTGACTCGAACTTGTTCAGCTGCACACATGCTTCACCAGCCACAGCAGAGAAAGAGCAGCATCTCTTACCATTTGCTTTGTGCTGGTTGAGGTACAGGCCTTTGTAAAACTTGCAAGTCGAATTATCACCTTTGCAAACACCACATGCATCTGAAACTGCTTTAGAGCCAAGTTCATGATCACATCCCACTGGCTATGACCAAAAAAAAAAAAAAAAGTAGAATATAAGAAATCATAAAAATCAGTGGCTGAGAACAGCTAGGAGGCACATGTCTTCTGTATTTATAGAAAGTAGGGAGGCAGTACAGCTCCCAGTTAAAAGTACAATCTCAAGTTTGACTGGGGCTCAAACCTTTTCTCCACCATTATTAGATATGTGACTGAGCAGGGTGCATGACTTAGCTAAGACTCCACATCTGTGAAAGTGGATAAAGTCACCTACTAATGCCAGGTGAGATATTCTGGCCAGCTCTGTGACTGAACCATCAAAATGCTAGACAGTACACCTATATCCACACATACACATACACACACACACACACACACACACACACACGCACACCCTAAAAGGATCAAAGAGCTCACACTCAAACTGAAATGGGAGAGAGAACGAGCACCCAGTGAGAAAGGAAAAGAATAGCACTATTGCAAAATACATATTTTGAGGTTCTAACAATGCAGTGAACGTACTCAGAAAAATGCAGAAGTTTAGCATTATATACATTCTTTTTTCACTTCACTGTGGAAAGTAGGGTATTCTACACATGGGGAAATCGAGTCAAAGAGAAACTGAAATGACTGGGTAGGGGTCATGCAGAAAGTGAGCCAGGAATGCAGAGATGGCATTCACATCCCAGCGAACACCGCCTGTGGGGAATCTCACAACACTCCCGACAGCGTACATTGACTACGAGGAAATGCAGCATGACCATACACCCAAAGCAGGAATGTTCTCTTACTTCACAAATCCCATCAATACAAACGTCATTCTTGTGGGGGGAGCAAGGAGTTCCATCTTTCACCTTGCCGGACATTGCAAAGAAAAATTCAAAGTTCTCAGCCTTGCAGTACAGTTTACATCGATCTTCCTCTAGAAGCAAAGAGATAAGGGTGGACATGGTCAAGGGAATATTGCAAGGAAATATACTGATCATAAAAAGGTCAATTAAATTAACTCAGCAAACAATTATGATCAAAACAGATGCCCAGTTCTGTGTGCGCATCTATAGAGTCACATGTGCATGTGGCTTTTAAAATATGAACCCCATTTAACAATCCAGGTGCTGGGGCTGGAGCTCAGTGTTGGAGTGCTTGCCTAGCACATGTGATGCCCTGGAATTGATCCCCAGCTCTACAACCACAAAAAAATGACCAGTTAACAATTCGTGTAAAGCTGATCCTTGGTGACTGTCACCATATACAAGATGGCTGGGTCATGTGGCTAGTCTCTTAGATAATGAGTATTCTAGGCTTCATGGGCCTGACACAGCTCAGCCATAAGTGAAGTGATGTTGCTGTGGCCCAGTGAAACTGATTTTAAGGAACAGGTCAGGCCATGATTTGATTACCTTGATTTAGAACTGGACTACTTTAGATATTTACTCCATCTGTAAAGAGGGACGTTTTTAGGCATTTCATTAAAAACAAAAAACAAAAAACACTGTCAATCATGTTCAGAAAATGTATAGAGCAAAATCATAACATGAAGAGGAAGAAGAAATAAAGAATCCTGAAGGCAGAAAAGGAGCTCTGGCTGACCATGAAGGCCCTCAGAAGTTTCTGGGACCACAGGTAAAAGAAAAAGATATGATATTTATGGTGCTCATGTTATCATATCAGAAAGGAGTTACTATGTCAACTTCTCAAACAGAAAGTGCTCTTCTTGGCTGGGAATTCCAGATGACGTCGCTCACACGGGACCTTATGTAGGCGACACTGAGTGACATCCCTAACAACAGTTTTACAACAAATGTGTAAACAGTTTGCAAACAGTCATGACTCATCAAACCCCCCAATGAAAGACAGAGTCAAAAGTTAATGGGAAAGAAATTAATATATTATGGTCGAAATATGTAGATGTGTGGGTGGATTAAGTTTCTCAGCTATGATTTTTGAAAAATATCAGACTTAATGCCTCCTAATTTCTGCACACGAGATTAGGAATTTGGATGACATACATCCTCTCTTTTCTCTATCATTCCCAAGTATTAACATATTCCAGAAAGCTCACTTTTTCCAGCACAGATTCCTGGGAAAGTTTATGAACTGAGCCATTAGAAACAGAAAGAGAAGTGGGGAGGGGGAGCTCACTACTGTAGAACAAAGCTTATCTACAATTAAAGTCAAATAAAGTTTTCCCTTGCTCTTCTTCAATGGTAGGAATGTCACAGACCTTCAAGTCAGTCAGTCTCTTCTGATGTAAGTGTAAGGAGAGACCAGATGCCCTTAACGTTTCTGTCTCCCTCTACTGGGAAGTGTGATCCTAAGGTTATGGATGACACTTTATTCCACATACTCTCTCATGCAGCTGGCATACCACCTCCTACACAAAAAGAGCTCAGTAAACATCTATAGAGAGAATAAGTGAGATTGCATGCTCTCTATTTAGTGAAAACTGCAATATGGTTAGTAGAAGAACATTGAAACCCAAAAGCCATTCTAACTGGAGTGACATGAAATTGTAGTGTAATTTCAAATTGCATTTTCTTGATTGCTAGAGATGTTGAATGCATTTTTATATATTTGTTGACTATTTGTGTTTTTTTCTCTTGAAAACCATCTGTTTAGTTTAGCCCATTTCTGGAGTGGTTATTTGTTTTCTTGGTGTTAAGCTTTTTGAGTGCTTTATATATTCTGGACATTCACCCTCTATCAGAACAGTTGTGGCAGTAATTTTCTTCCATTCTGTAGTCTCTCTCTTCATGCTTCATATCATCTCCTTTGCTGCAGAAGCTTATTAATTTGATGTCATCCCACAAAAAGCATCTTTCAAGTTATAACATTTATCTGTTTTTCTCTTCATGTAGTCAGCATAGAAGTGATTTCAAAGACAATAACAGAACAGATTTCATAAACACCATATTTGAAGGAAGTTGCAATATGGGAAAGACCAAGGAGTATTCAAGAAGCCAATGCAAAGAAAAGAGGGTAGTTCAGGGAAGGACACAGAGCCCCAGAGAAAGGACCATAGGTGAGAAATGCAGGGTTAGAAGAGTATGCAACCTAGAGAGAACAAATCTTCAAATCCCTAACTGGGAGCGACTCCAGCTATTGTGTCTACTCTGTGCTCCACCTGCTGTGTAGCACTAGATGCCTCTAGTGATGGAGAGCTTCCTCCTCACAAAGGGGACAGACACACTTCCATTTGGGACAGGCAATATTCATTCATTCATTTCTAAAGTCATAGATGCTGAAGATAACAGGCATGTTCAAGATGGACAAAGGCTTAGTCTTGATGGAGCCTAAATTCTCAAGGGGAGAAAGATAATAAATTGACTGGATTCAAAAGAATAAATTCAGGTCCTGATAAGAGCTATGAAAAATTAAACAAGATGAAGGTGTCACAGAATGGAACGAAGGAAGAATACTTTGGAGGGGCCAGCAAGAGAAGTCTGAGAAACTCATATGAGATTCCAAGAGATCATAACCTTTGAATGGTGTTCTCCAAAGCAGTTTCAGGCAAATCTAAAACAACTTCTGTTCAGTAGCTCTCCAAAGTCTATAATATAACTAGTCTCTTTTCCATAGCAACGTCCGCAAGTCCTTCATTACTTTCTCCAAAGACGCAGCTTTCAGAATGTCCCCGTGTGACCATAGCTGTGCTTTTGGACTGTCACAACCCAGAACTCCAGCAATGCTCCTGAAACTGCTGGGTCTTGATTTGGAGGTGCTATTTGTTATACTGATGTCTCCAATTACATTAATTTCCTTGATGGCAATTAATACAGGTTAATCTTGAGCTTTTTTACAAGAACACTTCATAAATTGTTGGAAACTTGAGTCTCTTCCCCTTCCACATGCCTTCTGTATGCTGCATTTGGAATTCACATGTATCTTTTCTCAAGGGATCATGGGTGAGTTTTGATAAATCAAGTAGATACAAAAACAGAAAGAAAACAACTAAAATAGTGACAGCTTATTCTGTGTAGGTAATAGAAAGCACATTCAATTCTCACATTGCAATTAAAATAAACGCTTTGGGCTTTAGCCAAAATAAAAACAAGTTAATTTAAAAAGCAAAACACAAGCCGTAACTTTTAGTTATAATAAGTACTAAGAACCTAGTATAGAGATCATTTTTATTCATGTTTTTGTGGGGGCAGGGGAGGTATCCACATGCACACATGCTCTCTACAAACAGGCCTTCCTGGGGTTGAAATCATCGGACTTGTCAGTTACTGAGGACCATGTCTCTGTGGGGTATATATGGTTTCATGAGTTTGGGGTCTGGATAACTCATACCAACTTCAATTAAAATCCCTGGGAGACAAAATTGCTGAAATGTCAAAACTAAGTTTGGAAACATAACTAAACACGTGGATCCGTTTGCTTACAAATTTGGAAGACAAGGAGTGTCTTGTGAAAAAAAAAAGTGTGGAAAAATAAATAAAACCTATGGAAGTGAACAGAAATGGAACCAGGATGAGTGTGGGGAGTGAGAGGTGAACAGTGAAGCTCTGTTAAAGGGGCAGCAATTCCTTCTGAGTTGCTCCTTCTCATGGAGACATTTATGAGTGTCCCAGAGGCTGAGTTACCTTCCACTTTGGTGTAGGGTTTCCACTGGTAGAACCATCCACGGAAAGGTTTGCTGTTATACTCTGCACACTGCTGAGCGCGAAAATCCAGGTCGTTTTCATGACAGGGCTCCGTGCTGCACAGCTGATAAACACGGCTAGAGCCCGGACAGAACTTGCCACCATACTGAGGCCTAAAAAATAAAATTCAAGAACTTCATTGCTAGCCATCAAAGGTTGTTATGAGGCACATGCAATAATAAGGGAAGGGACAATCCATCTGAGCACTGGACAGAGGAAGGGTAGATACCAGTTCCACATCCCTCTTCATCCACTGCAGACATAATTAACCAATCAGGGGATTCTGGTTTGCTTTTTTTTTTCCCTCTTCTTTTTGCAGGAACTTGGCCTGAGCTCAAAATCTTTCTCAACATAGCCTTAGGCATCTATTCCTCATTAATTGGCATTGACACATAAAATCAAACTCATTTGCCATCTCTGATTTAGTTTTATATTCTGGCATTTCCTTAATAACTGATGAAAGGATAATTTTTTAATGATTTTTATTGGTGCCTTCTAATTATACATAATAGTGGGATTGTGACATTTGTGCATGCACATACATAATCTGATCAGATCTCATTCCCTGTACTTCCCCTTTCTCTCTCTCTCACCCTGTACAAAAGTCAACTCAAAGTCGATCAAGACCTAGGAATTAGACCAGAAATATTGTAACCGCTAGAGGAAAACATAGGGTCAACATTCCAACATACAGGCAAAGACATGAACTGCTTTAATAAGACCTTTAAAACTCAAGAAATAAAACCAAGAATCAGTAAGTGGGATGGCATTCAATCAAAAAACTTCTGCACAGCAAAGGAAACTAAGAGCATGAAGAGAGAGACTATGGAATGGGAGAAAATATTTGCCAGTTACTCTCTGGACAAAGAATTAATATCTAGAATATATGAAGAGCTCAAAAAACACCAACCAACCAACCACCCAATAACCCAATCAATAAATGAGCAAAAGAACTCAACAGACATTTCTCAAAAGAAGAAATACAAATGGCCAATGAACATCTAAAAGGAGATTCCCTCTTCCATCAGGGAAATCTGTAGACACACATCAACATCCTTAGTAAATACTGTGTGCTCCCGTGCAACACATACAGCACCCTAGCACTGGCATCCAGAGCCCTCCCAACATGGATGCATCCTCATCTTCAGCTTCTCCCATTTCCGAGCATTCTCGTCATCTTGCTGGGCCTTTCCATGCACCTTCACAGAGAAGGGCAGGACCCTGGGGAGCGGGAACAAAGTCCCATTTGCCATGATCTCCCATCCTGCTGTCAGTCCTCAGGATGACATTCGGATTGATCCTGAACTCGGAGGGAAAACATTGCTTTGTTTTTGTGCACATAACCATTTCTTAACTTTGGAGGGTGCGTCCTCCGGCTTTCCTGCCAGGCGCAGTGTGAAATGGGTTTCCAGGGTAGGGAATCCCATTAGAACATAAATGATTATGATCTAAGGGCAAGCTCTTTCAGATCCTAGTTGGCAGACTGATTTATCAAAACCAGAGTCAGACAAACACCATCACAACCACCTTGACAATTACTACTAACCACTGATCCAGTCTACTCTGTGCCCAGAGCGCTTCCTTCTTTTCATTACCTCCTTTCTATAGCTTTATCCAAAGGCTGAAACTCAACTCTGGATCATTGTGTGTCAAAACCTGATGCTAACGTGTAACATGAAAGGGAGGGAGCTCCAGATTAATAAATTGATGTGATTAAAATTCCTGGTCTCCCTGGGAAGCACAAGCATGCTACAAAACACCTCTAGATTTGCTCCAGCATTTTATCAAGCTCTCCCATAACTGCTTGCTAAGGTGGACTCAACAGAAACAGGATGGGTCACATTGCCAGAATGAGACTTTTGTGTTATTTCAAAACATTCTGGAGAAACTACTTTACACACACAGCAGATGTGGTGCTAGATCAAATCCCTAAAGACTTCTTAAATTATCATCTAAAAAGCATTTAGAAAACCTTAAAATGCTCTATCATAACTTCAATATTCCTAGTCATCGTCACGAGACATATTTAAAACAAATTTCTCAGTGTAAGACTTTCTGCCTGAGATTCAACAAAAAACCCTCATTTGGGCGGATCACATGTAATGAAGTAAAAGAGCACCCCAACATGTTACTTTTTTCAACTCATGGAACTTGTGTTGTGGAAAAGACCTCCAAACACAAGCAGCCTTCCCCTCATTTCATAGATGAAAGGAAAAATGGCTGATAGAGCTTAGAAAACTTGCTGAATGATGAAGGCCACACAGCTAGAAGAGACAGAGCCTAGTGCAGCCTTAAGCCTTTGGATTCTGCCCACATTTAACTGAGTTAGGCAGTAGGGGCCCTAGTGGGAAGAGGAACAGTGGCCAGGGAGCCAGCCTTTTACATGGAGACAGACTTGGGTTTGAATGTTCTGTCTCTTCACAATTTGGCTTTAGGCAATTTTATTGCAACTCCTCATCTGTAAAATGGGGCAGTTTTGACAACTGATATAGTACTTGAATTTGGGGCAAAGTTAGCCAAATAAATTATATCTGTTTTAAAATACTTCAAACTTTTGTATTATCTACCCACACTATACTGGGTATTTTGCTATCTGGATTTTACATACGCATATATTTCATTTGTCATTATAGGATAAGGACAAAGTCATCAAAGGTAATGACTGACAAGAATTTGAGCTTTTCTATTAATCTTCTAACTCAGATACATTTTTAAGTAGCTTTAAACATGAATGTGAGGATAAATTAACAAAATTCTACTATAAAATTCTTCTGTGTAATAAGCTCTTGAGGATTAAAGACAAAAAAGACAAACAGAATACAAAAACCTAAGCATCTGATTCTGTTCTTATGTTATATTACTAACATTTGTTTCTGTGCAGTTCATCCTGACTGCAGGTGGTCAAGCTGACGGTTGGCTGGATTATCCTTAGGATGACTTGGGGAGTACACACACATCCATGGATTCCTGGGCCCCTCCACAGACTCTCAATAAGAATGTATGACTTGTGTTTTTAAAAAAAGTCAGTGTGTCTTTTCAAGTATGCTGGTGGTTCTGATAACTCAACCCGGAAATTGCTGGTTTGAAAATGGGCCACAGATTCCATTCAATTATTGTTCTGGAGCCATGGTTTTCTCTGCTCTCCATTTGCTTAGCAGTGTTAGAGTAGCTGGTAGATAATTCTTTCTCCATAGATTCATGCTTCAGGAAAGTTCTAGAATGACTTAGAATGTCACTGTTAATTTTCTTGAGAAGTTTATAGAATTTCCCCAATGTTATGGTTTGGATGTGAGGTATCCCCCAAAAGCTCATGTGTGAGACAATGCAGGAAGGTTCAGAGGAGAAATGATTGGGTTGTGAGAGTCTTAACCCAATCAGTGATTTAATCTCCCGATAAGGATTAACTGAGTGGTAACTGAAGTGGTAGGGTGTGGCTGGAGGTGGGAATTGGGGTGTGGCTTTGGGTGTATATTTGTATCTGGCCAGTGGACTCTCTCTCTGCTTCCTAATCATCATATGAGCTGGTTCTCTGTCACACTCTTCCACCATGATGTTCTGCCTCACTTTGAGCCCCAAGGAATGAAGCCAGCCTTCTATGGACTCAGACCTCTGAAACCTTGAGCCTTCTAATAAACTTTTCCTCCCCTACAATTGTTCTGGTTGGGTCCTTTTAGTCACAGCAGTGAAGAAAGCTGACTGAAACACCCAGGCTCTCTTATGGCATAGCAACCAGAAAAAAAGGTCAAAGGGTTAAGACTGGGGGACCTGGTCAGACTCTGCCCTTTGTAGCATGGAACCCAGACAGGGGGTGCTGTTGTGATCAACATCCTCAGCTTCCCCTACCCAGCTGCCATCTGTAAAATAACTGCTTTCAATCCATGTGTCACCGCCAACCAGATTGGAAACAAATGTCTCCAGAAGTATTTTGTGAGGCATAGAAACCCGAGTTTGGACCAATTAAAAACTCCCAGTACAGACGTGAGAGAAAGGAGGTGGCCACAGGTGCTGCTAATGGCTGTTCCAGGATTAGACAACTTTTACAACTCCACAAAACCTCAAAAATTTGATAAATCCATAACCCAGGCAGGAATGATCGTTTTATGAAATAAAATATGTACTGAGAAAAGCATCACTAGATGAAACAGACCCCATACTCCTCATTTCTCAGAGGAGAAAATGAAAAGGGTTCAGCTGACTGATGTGAACGAAAGAACCCAATGCTGAAACTGAAGCAAGAAAGAAATCAGTAACTTGAAATCGGGAGAAAAATAAAACAGCTTCACTTCGACAAAGCAAATTAGGAGCAGAGACGGAACAATTAATTCAATTGTCCTGGGATCGCCTATCCTCTACTTGTTTGGTGACTTCATGCAGAGTTCACGTAAACACTGCCCTGATTATCCTTCATCTTGTTCAACATGATGAAACTGCACTGAGTGGAAATACTTCAGTGATTAATTCTTTTATTAGGCATCTCTGAAATTACAATATGGTATTTCCACGAATGATTCCCTATTATAATGAGAGTTCTCCATCCCATAGATACGAGAAAGGTTTTAATTTAAATCTCAGGGGCGTCATTCATGCACTTTACCAGCAGAGCTATTAAACTGGGTCATCTATTTCTTTCTTGGGAAAATACCGAGATTGTAAAATTTCGTGATATATGAAAACCAGATCCATGAAATATGCTTCAAAAATGTAAAGTAATATAAAGATTTTAACAATTCTATCCAAGACATGGGTTGCATTCAAAGTTTCAGAAGGGTGGTTTTAATAATATGGTATAAGTTATAAATGCATCAAAGCCTTCCTCCCATTATGCCCAGTGACTGGGTCTGATGAGACCCCAGCGACTCTCAGTGGAAGAGGATTCTGCCCCCTGTAAGACATTTGGCAATGCCTGGCATCATTCTCATTTGTCACAACTTGAGGGAGTTGGAAAGTGATCCTACCAGTACCAGATGGGCAGACGACAAAGCTGCTGCTAACTATCCTGCAATGTACAGGACAAACCCCACCAAAGAAACTTCCAGCATTTCATGTCAATAGTGCTAAAGTTGAAAAATCCTAGATTTACTCAAGATATCCCAAGTACTGCTTGACAAATCATGGTCAAGTTAACTCCAAACTGGTTCTTATATTTGGGGGAGGGTCAGGGGAACAAACAAATGAACAAACAAACAAAAAACCTTTTTTTTATCCAGCTCTGCCTCCTGACTCAGCTGAAGTTACCCTTTGTCTCTTTCAAAGTTTCCTTTTACTCTAGTTTTCATTACTTAATTCTCAATTTACCATTTATGCAATGATTATGATATTCCAGTCCCTTCTGAAAATACTTTACAACTATCAGCTATTGCAGATGCTATCATTATTCTATTCTCATAAATTAGGACTCTTGGAACAGAGCAAACTTGTTGTGGGTGGCCAGAGAGCTAGCAGTAGCAGGAACAGCATGCAAACCCAGGGGCTCCAGAATCGATATTCCTAAGCCCTGTGCTCTTCCTTCACTCAAACTGTATTGTGAAGTCACCTGCATTATTTTCAAAGTCCCATCACATTCTTCTGACCCCCTAGCATTCTCTAGATCTGGGACCATCAGTGATGCCTCCACATCTCCCCCTTGCTTCTGTAGAGTGGCCCTGTCTTCTTGGTGAACTTGGGGTGAAGGCAATGAAAACCACACAGTCCCCAGAACCTGGTGCTGAGTGCCCACTGGATGCTCGCTATGTTACAGGCACTCTCTAGACTTCTAATCCTCCCTAGGACATCACAGGAGGGTATTAAATACATCACTATTCCACACAGAAACCCGAGCTCAGAGTTCAAGTGACTTTCCCAAAGCCATACAATCGAGAGGTGGCAGACACATGACCTAGAGTCTTTCTATCTCCAAAGCCTAGTCTCTTTCTAGATCACATGCAATGGGAAATGTCTGTCTGACATGTGACTTAGCATATATAACAGTAACCTAAGTACACCCACATTTTCACAGAGTATGGATGGCAATTTAGACTCCAGTATGACTCAACCTGAGAGTGTCCGCAGGGACTATGGGCCAATTTCAATTCATATGTGATTTAACTTGTCCTCATAGTGGCTTTTTGTTTTCAAAGAAAATTGAATTTGTTGTCAATAATTTAAAAATTGGAAAACTTCACACATAACACTGTTTTGTTGTTTTTTGAGAAGTCAGGCAGAATAGTTGACATGTGTTGTTCCTGTAAAGCAAAAATAAGCACATTTTCTCCAATTCACAGCTTGAGAGATACACATACATTCTACCAACTGAGCTTCTGGGCTCTACAATCTCTCAGGCACCTGACTGTATAACTGTAGAGCCCAGTTTAGGTTAAGAAAGTAACGTGGGCTACGACTGGTCCTTGATTGTCACCTTCATGCATGGAATAAGTTCTTTGCTGTGTCTGGGTCTCTGCCCACCTAGTCTCTCCCGGTGCATAGTCTCCATGCGCAAATCATAAAACCCTGGTTGATTGTTATTAACCAGAGGGAAGAAAACCAGTGTGTTACAGGCTGAAGGTTAATGCCTTACAGAGGCTGACTTTCTGTGGGAGCCTTACTTGGGGTTATTGCAGTGTCTCTCTTGATACTTGACTCCTCCACCACAAGTTCTGGAACATTCTGACCACTTCGACCAGGTGGACCACTGGCCATGGATGGGCCGGGGCCCGAGCTCCCCAAACTTTACACACTGGCCTTGTCGACACCACTGTGAAAAGAATGTGGGACACGGTTCCTGTCAGAGCACACCTGGGAAAGCACAGGGAGATGTAAAAATCTGCATAGGATTGGGAAAAACAGGTCTGTGGGCAAAGAGGAAAGTGCAGGACACCTTGATAGATCCCTGTCTTTGCAGAGTTTTATAAACAGTTACTCCACGTCCGCCGCCTGCCTTTTGAAGGGCTGCCAGCTAGAGAGAAGCAGCATCTCTCACCAATGAGCTGAGAATCACATGCTCTGTGAGCTGTCAAGGTGAAACACTGGATGAGAGTCCACCTAACGACCCAGGAGTCAGGCACAATCACAATGGGGCCTCCCTTGCCACTTAGAAACACTGCTACCCAGGAGTGACTCAGATCATTCACTCGAGGAGAAACGGTTTTTAAGATATTAACAAAGCATTGATCATTTTAAATCATTACCTCATAAAAACATACAATTTGACATACAATATATTTTTGTTGGGCACCATCACTATTGGGCGTTTCTTATGAAACCAAGTAACTTTCAGTCTGAACAAATCATGGTCTTCAGATAACATATGCTCTGGGTCTTTCATTCGCCCAGGATCTGCACAAGGCAGGGCTGTGATCTGTGCTAACCTTCCCCCTTTGAGTTCTTTGTACCATATTCCAGGCCTTGCTTGTCATCTCCCTTCTTGGGGACTTGGGGGTTGTATTAGTCTCTGGTAGGGGTTTTTTTTCGGGGGGGGGTAGATTTTTCTTGTGGTGCTTTTAATATGAGCAAGTTCCACATGACTTAGCATAACTGCACACTTTGCTAAAAGCCTCTGCAATTAGATCTAAAAGGCTGCGTTTGGACCATGCCAGGTTTTGCTGAGCAGTAGGGGTTCAGTTACAAAATTTGGGGGTAGTTGTTTGACTTTTAAATCTTTACTCTTCCCTGGTGATTCCTTGGGCATTGTAGCTATTTATCATGTGGCTTGGTTATCAGAACTCTTTGTCTGGGTTAAGTAAGATATTGCTTCCTTTCTTCAACATCTTGTTCTGTGCTGATAAATTCTTTTGTTTTTAATTTTTCCTTTCCCTGGATTAATTGCCATTGCAGAGTTTGCATGAAACCATATAACATTGTTGAGTACTTTCTGGGGGAAAACAACAGGTCATTTGAGGATTTTGTCTACCATCAGCATGCCTCTCCCCTACCAGGAATCGCAGGGCCTCTACTAGACTGGGCTCCGCGGCCTGCAACAAAACACCAGCCAACAACATGTGCAGCAACCACGACAGCTACAGTCTACCAAGTTGCTTCTAGTCCAACAACCGTGGGGACAAGGAACTTCACACTAGAATCTCATAGAAGCCTTGCATAGCACTTAGGAGTTAGAGAAATTTAGCAAAGAAATATTAACTTGCTTAGTCACACAGTTACGCAAATAGCTACCTGATAGCAGAGACTGGATTGGACTCAGTAGTCAGGGTTCCTAAACAGAACTCATTCTACCTTTGACTTCTGAGGCAAATTACTGATCCACGTATCTTAATTTTAATCTAATTTCCTTTTTTGGAAAAGTATATTTTTAGATCTCTTCCAGTCATTCAATTCATTGGACTTCTTACTGTTTCAGTATTCATCCCAGTATTAGGTTAGATGGCTGATAACTTGCTCTCTCTAGCTTTCCAATCAGTTTAGAAGGTAAGAATGTGGAGGAATTCATGCAGACATGCCATTATCCATATGCACATATAAAATCTATGTATAAACATATATATATATATATATATACACAATTTTATCCAACTACTCATGTATATTTCTGGCACAACTTCTAATATCAAACCAAATGGCCATGACTTACACCAATATGTTTGTTTTTTTTTTTTTGGTACTGGAGATTGAACTCAGGGGCACTCGACCACTGAGCCACATCCCCAGCCCTATTTTGTGTTTTATGTAGAGACAGGGTCTCACTGAGTTGCTTAGTGCCTCGGGGTTGCTGAGGCTGGCTTTGAACTTGCGATTCTCCTGTCTCAGCCTCCCTAAGTGCTGGGATTACAGGCTTGCGCCACCGCGCCCGGCCCACCAATACGTTTTCATAGAAAGCATGCATGAATCTCTTTCCTTGCACATGTATCTTGAGATGAAAGTACCTGGCTTTCATTGTCACTTATGTACTGGATATTCACAGTATGAATCACCATTGAAGGATGAGGGACTGCAGAAGAAGGATGGGGAAGGATAGGTTGGGTTCTGGTTACAAAGAAACAAATACTAACCAGCAGTAGCACTGGCCCTGACACTCCAGGTAAAACACTAGGCAGCATGTCCTTGGCCCTCCTGCAGTTGACAGTCTAGGGAATCACAGTTCCGCCCTCTGCTGAAGAAGGAGCTGCAGGATCACATATACCAGGATGCAGTCTTTGTTACACAGGAGTGATGGAGGATGGGATTTACTGGGGGATGCTTTCTGCTGAGGGTGACCTCACAGTGGTGGGCTTTCCTTAAAGCATGATTATAGCCCAAGGTTTCAAAATAATAGAGCTGGGAGTGGTGGTGGGAGGACATTGGTTTTCTAAATTCTGGCCTGACTATTCTGTTTACTGAAGTCTAACCCAAGTGCATTTTAGTCCCAGTGGAATTTTTGTTCCAATGTATTTAGATATTGACTTACACTTTGTTATATCTTTTCCCCTTATTTGTATCAATCTGTTCTTATATATGCCTTTCTGTTTACTGCTACTGTTTTTTTAATGAAAATCATCTCAAGTTACAAGTTCAGTCTTCAAAAATAAATTGACTTGCATAGTTATTTTCAATGATTCGATTGATTTATCCATTGATCTGTATCCTCACAGCTGTAATACTCCTATTAGCATTTTTAATGAGAATCCTTATTGGGATTTCCTAAGAGCAGTATATCTGATTAAAAACTATATGTTACTTCAATTTTTAAAAGTTTATTTTCTGTAAAATATAGACATTATAGATCTTCTGAGAGATGTTGGATAAATGTCATAAAAATAATAAATAAGATGAATAATAAATAAATAAATAAATAAATAAATAAATAAATAAATAAATAATGAGATGTTGAATAAAATATCAGAACACATTTGCTGAGCACCCATTTTTTTTTTTTTTTTTTTTTTGGTACTGAGGATTGAACTCAGGGGCACTCGACCACTGAACCACATCCCCAGCCCTATTTTGTGTTTTATGTAGAGACAGGGTCTCACTGAGTTGCTTAGTACCTCACCTTTGCTGAGGCTGGCTTTGAACACACAATTCTCCTGTCTCAGCCTCCCTAAGTGCTGGGATTACAGGCTTGAGCCACCATGCCCGGCTTACCCACTTGTTTTTATATGCCTTGTCTATGCTCTGCCTCTATGTTTGGCCTCTCCCTAAAAAGTCTCTTCTTTCTCTTATCCAACTGAAGACCCTCCACTCCAGTATCGGCCTGGGAGAACCCACTCGCTGGAGTGAATCCAAAGAGTGTAACTAATCCTGAGCAAGATTCGTTTTCATTCATCTGGGCTTTGACAGCCACTGGTGGTTATAGAACATGTGCTTTAAGGGGAGCTGGAATTACTGCCTCTGCATAGCTTCCCCTGCTGGACTGTGAATTCTTGAAGGGTTACAGCTGAATTTTATTCACTTCTATATGCCCAGAGTCTCCTGTGCCAATATCTAGTATTGAAAAGATCACACAGAAATTGATTTCACTTTAAATGGCCAATTCATTTGCACAGGTTTGTGCTGCCTTGAGAGAGTCCACAACAGAGATCTGTAAACTTATGCCATGTTATCATTTGTAGCAAAAGATAAAATGAAAAGGGTTTTCAAGTGAACTATCCAAATCTGGATCATTTACTGGTACCTTCTTATCGTTTGGATATGAAGTGTCCTCCCCCATCTACTTAGGTACTAAAGGCGTGGTCCCTAAGGTACTAGTGTCCAGAGATGGACTACTGGGAGGTGATGGATGCCTTGGAAAATGGTACCTGGTTGAAGGAAGTAAGTACTGGGTGTGCCCTGGAAGTACACAGTACATTTATTGTCACCGCCCCCCCTTCTATCTTTCCTTCACACTGCCATGAGCTGAGCAGCTTCCTCTGGCACACCTTTCCGCCATCACGTTCTGCCTCATCTCAGGCCCAAAACAATGGAGCCATCAGCCTACCAACCCTGGACAGAAGCCACTGAAACCATGAGCCAAAATAAACCTTTCCTTCCCTGAGTTGATGTTCCCAGATATTTTGTCACAGTGACAAAAAGCTAACTAACACTTATCTCAAGTGAACTTTCCCTCCAGACTCTGCTGGGAAAGGGGAAGAAAAAGAGAAACTAATGCATGAGAATATTTTATTCCAAACTTAGACGTCTGCCATAATCTTTCATAATGGAGGGGACTGTTAGGGTTGAAGATGCCCACTAGTAAAACGGCCTCTTACCCTTCAATAGCAATGTCACTCTAAGTGGTGGGCACCCCTGTAGCATGTCAGAAGCTCCAAGACAGCTCCTGTGAGGTGAACTGAGTGGTAGAGGCCTTGGTCTGGAGAGGCAGTCACTTCTTTGTTACTAATGGGAACATCTGCTCCCTGAGGCTCTTACCTATGGCATCAAGCTTAAAAGGCACATGGAGTGCAATGAAACCTACTAGCTCATGCGAATAGAGAGATTTTGCCTCGAGATTCCATCTAAAAAAAGAAAAACAAAGGCAAAAAAAAAAAAAATCTGTTTCAATAATTGAACTGACGGTTATATTAGCATTCAGTTTTATAATCACTGCTAAATAATGCTCATTATTTTAAAGAGAAGGCAGAAAGTATATGCAGCCAAAGCACTCCATTCTGAGGTCACAGTGCAAAGAGTTTGGGTCTATGCCTCATCAAGTTTCCAGAGCCAAAAACTAACAAGTATGCAGTTTACCATACTCAAGCCACACATGGTCCCTTCCGCTGCAGGCATAAACTTGGTCTCACACCTGTGGCCCACTCGGTGGCACCAAAGTGATTTGCAAATGTCCTGAAAGGCAAGAAGGGACTGGTAAGGGTGGTAATGCAAGAAAAATGAAAATATTCAAAGCTTTTGTATACAACATTATATTCTGAGGTGGCGGCTGAAATCAGACAAATTATTCAGAAAGTAGAAGCAGGTAAAATTCGTAGAGACCAAATGCTCTAGCGACTGTAGGAGGATATTTTAACCACACCGTGTTCATGTGTTTAGTAACTGGGAGGCAGTGGCAGTTAATTTAGAGAACCTTGGAGGGACCAAAGACATCTGGGTTCTAATGCCAATACTAGTGCAGCAGAATAGACAAAAATGGGAACAAAGCAATTCTGATTCAAATCCTTGTCCTGGAATTCCAGGATGTACACCCTAGGGATGTGTTTAAGAATTCCTGAAAGCTACAGTTTCCTCTGTTTTCCCCATAAAAAGTGGTAAAATTAGCACTTGACTCCACAGAGCTGTCCTCAGAGATAAATAACATGATGCATGCAGAGGAGTTAGCTTACCTGGCACAAAGAGTTCTCCAAAACCTTGGCCATTATCATCATCGTCACTACTTTCTTCATCTTTTGTTACAATGTTTAATCATCTACATCATTTAATTCTCACACTAGACCTAAGAAACAAGTTCAATTATCCTGCTAGACTGTGGTAGGCAGAAAAGGGCCCCTGGAAAGGCTTATATTGCAATCCCTAGAACCTGCAACGAGGTGAGTCTACACAGCAAAGGACAATCAGAGCTGCAGGTGAAACTGAGGCTGCTCATCAAATGACCTTGAGAGAGAGAGAGGCTCTCTTCAATTTCCCAGGTAGTCCCAATGAAGTTGCAAAGTTTTAAATGGGAAAGAGGAGACAGAGAAATGAGAGCCTGAGGGGGTCGCAGGAAGAGGAGGCTGGCTCTGAAGACAGAAAGGAGCCATGGCCAAGGAATGCAGGGGGCTTTTAGAAGAAAGGCCGAGAAAATGGGTTCTCCCAGATAAGATCCAGAGGGAACACATCCCCGCCCACCTCTGCTATTAGCCTTCTCCAGCGTCTGCCTCCAGAACGACAACATAACAAATTTGTGTTGCTTGATGTCACACTAAGCTCCTGGGAATGTATTACGACACCAACTGGAGATTAATACAAGCACCACCATTATAGTAGTGAAAGCTGAACGCTTGCCTCGTCTAAACCCATGCAGCCGAGGAGGCGAAGCAAGCTGACACTTTCAAAGCTGTGAATTTGCACAGCTGGCAAGTGGCACCCAGCACTGGAACTGGCCTGATTCCAGAGTCCAGGGTCTTCACCATCCCTCCAGACCCGGGCTTGCTGGGAATGGATGTTGGAAAGCTCTCAAGTGCTCCAGGCCTCAGTTCCTGACCTGTAGAATAAAGGGACCGGCCCAGGACCAGGAGACCTCCAGTTCTCACGGTCCAAGTCACTGCTCAGAACTAGGCCACTAATGGAATGTCACAACACATCCCAGAATCTCAAAGTGATTCCACTTTGTCACGTTCTGTTCACAAAGGTAGAAATGAGAACTCACCGATTAGAGTGGGGAGATTAACAACCAGGATAAAATGAGATGAATTTCGTGGTTACCTGTTCTGACTGTGAAAATTCAATTCACCAAACACCCAATTCCCCCAAGCATTCAAATTAACTTAGATGTTACAATTAGAAAATATGGCCAGAACATGTTTGGTAATGTTTTACACACACACACACACACACACACACACACACACACACAAAAGCTTTCTATAGGACTGGGGAAAGAAAACACAGGAACCAGAAGTATATATGGTGATCATGGTCTTGTAGATCATAAAATTCTTTTCTTCAAAAGAGAAGGGAAGAAACTTCACATCACTGCTTAGAAACACAACCACCAGCAATGGCCCCAGACGTGGGCTCACGTAACATTTGCAAATCTCATAAGAGCTCAGAAGATGGAGTACATACATCTTTCCCTGAACTGCCACTGACATTAGAAAGCAGAAGACAGTCCCGAACACAGTTATCATCAGGGTTGCCACCTCCACGTGTCCATGTCAAGTGACCCTGGGGTCCAGGGATCCACATAATGTGAAAAAGAGAGCAGTCTATGTCAAAGTGGAGAAGCGAGAGGACCCGGATGTTGAAACAATTAAAGCCACTCTTAGAAAGGCTTTCAGAATTAAATTATTCTCTTTCTTGCAGCCAGAAGAAAGCCATAACCCATACCCACAAATCATGTGGCAGCCACTAAAATAGGCTTAGATGCCACAGTCAATGCCAAGCCATGGGGACAAGAGAAGGGGCAGCCAGAGAGGACCAGGGAGATAAAGAAAACCAACCAAACAAACAAAAAACACACAAAGACTCTGGAGTGAAATCATACAGGCTGTATGAACATGTTATTTCTCCTGTGGTGAAGAGCAGAAGTCAAATGTAATTATAGCCAACTGCATGCTCTGGCGACCACGAATGCCTCCTGAGAAAGCTCCCTTTCAAACAGAAAGGCAAGTTTGCACTTTTGTGTGTGTGTACCTCCCTTTTCCCTTTTTCGAGAACATTCAACTAATTTTTCCTTATCTATAATTACCTGGACTTAAGTCATAATTTAAGGGAAAAAAGAAAGAACCACAGAGACCCCAAGGTCCCATGCTGCCTGGATATGATTTTGCTGAAGGAGACCACACTTTTAAGAAAACAGTCTCATGCTCTCCATCCTCCATCCCTTGCAGATCACGTTCTCTGGTTCTATTCCACAGGACCTACGTCCCTTCACATAAAACCCAACATGCTGAAAATGCAAATAGCTTCTGAAAATCAAGTTTTATAAAACATCTCAAACTTCACACACATCCAGAACAGATGCCTCACCAGCCCCTAAACCTGCTATGTGTTCAGCCCTTTCCATCCCACATCTTAGCATCTCCAGCCTTCCAGCTGTTCAGGCTCCAGATCCTGCCATCATCCTTGATTCCTCTTTTTCTCTCACATTCTATCAGAAATCCCATGGGCCTTACCTTCCAACCATTTCTAGAACCTGAACAACCATCACCACTCACACTGCTCCCTGTCCCAAGCCACCTTGCCCAAGGCTCAGCCCCACACTCTGCCATGAGCCTTCGCTGTCTTTCCCCACCCTTCCTAGTTCATCCTCAACACAGCACTGCCCAGTATTGTCTCCCAGAGCTACAAGTGGCTCATTAAACTGGAATTTAGATCATTCTAAATGAATAAAAAATGTACTTCCTCACTCAGCCACACTAGTCACATCTCAAGTTCCTAAGTGGCTACCATATTGGATGACACAATGTGTCCACCACTACAGAAAGTTCTATAGGACAGCGCTGAGCTAGATAGCCTTCCACACAGGTCGGCTCATGACATTTCTCACACCAGGCCTCCTACTTCACTCAGAAAAATCCAAAGTCCTTATTATCCCCCACCAAGCCACATATCACCAGGCCCCTTTTCCATGTCACCATTCTGCTCTATCCACACTGGCTAGGCATCGTTCTGAAACACACTTGGGCCTTTGCCCTGCCTGCTCTACCTACCTGCTACTATCTGGATACCTAACACTTACCTCCATCAAGTCTTGACCTAAGTTTCACCTTGTATCACTACACTACTAAAACCTTAATCAGTCACCATGCAATCAGCCTTTCGATTTCTCTTATTCTACTTCAACTGACTTCCGACTTCACTTGCTACATCATTTACTTACAGTGTCTGCTGTGAGCCATCTTCCTCCCCATTACAATTCATTGCCACATGGGCAAGGAACTTTGCTTTATCTCTGATGCATCTCAAGAACCTAGAACAGTGCCTGGTACAAGGCAGGCTTTAATAAATGTTTTTCAGTAAATCAGCGAATGAATGAAAATCGTTGACTTTATAAACATATAACACCTTCACTGGTCATGATGACTCTGGAATACTTAAGAGCAATCTTCAATTTTAGCAACATAAGAGAACCTGACAATTTATGCTGGTGTTCAGTTTTCCCTGAATTATTTCTCTGCATCCTCATGATGACCCTGTGAGGAAGGTTTCAATCCTTCCCTTTGATGTGCTCCCAGGAAAGCTGAAGCTCAAGAGAAGTTAAGCAAATTCCTCAGCTGCCTTTAGCAGGTAAGTCTCTGGTTGGCCCAGATTTAAACTCACTTATGTTTAAACTCATTGTTCAAACTTTTAAGCTAAGCAATAATTAAAAAGTAACAGTTAACAATTAAAAAGTAACGATCAACAAAAGTTGTCACTGCTATCATTTTTAAAAATCCAGTTTACAGAGGTATAATTTACTATAATAATATGCACCCACTTTAACATATGGTTCTAGGAGTCTTGACAAAATACATATGCCACTGCAGACATCACTACAATCAGGACAGAACACTCACATTACCCCCAAAATTCCCAAGAGAAAACCAGTGTTCTGATTTCTGTCACCATAGATTAGGGATGCTTTTCTTAAATGTCCTCTAAATAGAATTTTACTGAATGCATACTTTTATGGTATTTTGCTCCATTTTTTAAAACTCATTCATGTTTTTGTGTAAATCAATAGGGTTTTTTTTTGAATGATGACCAGAGTTTCATTGTACAAATATACCAGAATTTGTTCATCCATTCACCTTTTGAAAGATATTTCAATTGCTTCCAGTCTTTGGCTCCTAGGAATCAATTAGTAACTAAGAACCATCCTGAGCCAGTCTTTTTGTGAGCATAGTCTTTTATTTCTGTCAGGTAAATACCTTGGAGTGGATTTGCTGGATCAGAAGGTAAAGTCATATTTAATTTTCCATGTTAAAAATACTCTGCCCCCCCCCCATTTCTCAAAATAATAGCGCCATGTTCCACACTTATCTGCAACAGGAAGGAGTTCCAGTTGCTTCGTGTTCTTGATGACATTTGGTATTGTCAGTGTGTGTGCAGTTGGGTTTCACTGTGATTTATTCTGTGTCCTTCTGATAGCTAAGATTGAGCACCGTTTCATGTGTTCAGAGACTGTCATCTGTTGATCTTTTGTGGTGGGCCATTGAAGTGTTTTGCAACCCTTTCCTGGTGGTGGTTGTTTTTTCTCTGAAGGGGACTGGCATAGATATGTGAGAGGTAATAGATGTGGTCAAGAGCATGTACCACCAAGACCCTATCTAGGTCTGCCATTTACTAGTTACTACTTTGCCATTTAAACATGAGCAAAACAGTTACATCGATGTGAAAAATGTGGATAAAGGTGCATACTCCAAAGGTACCTATGAATAAATGTATTAATGTATGAATACACACACACAACGTGTTTGCAGCACTGTTATACATAAAAACTGAATATATATATTTTACAAAGGAATGGCTATCCTTCCTCCATTTCCTAAAAATTCATTCAAAATAAACTCAATTTCACCACAATTTTGATTCTTAAACCTGGGCTTTTTGTTTTCTTGTCCACTGGCACTTTCTGCCTGATCTTGGCTAGATAATTTAACTTCGATTTCCTTACAGCTGGATTAAAGGGCAACAATAAATAATATCCCCATTTGTTCTACCAGTAGATAAATAAGACACTGGAGTCAGACAAATGAAGATCAAACTAATAAACTCATCATACCCAGCTGAAGATGAACTGGAGAAGGAAGCTGAGAACTGGGGCCAAATGGGTCTCCTAATAGTGTGTTCAACTAACTACCCCTCCCCATTTGTGGACAGACACAAGTCTCCATCTGAGGCAGACCACCCACCTAGAGGATTCTGGAAGAGAAGTGTGCTTCCTGTAGGCAGACAGCACAAAAACAGGACACCAAGGAGGTGCTCTGGTGGGCATGCTCAGACACCTTCTTACTCAGATAGGTCACACCTGCTTCCTTGAGGAAGGATGAAAAAAGGCAATATCATCTTCCACTTTATGGAAATAGGAGTGGTGACCAAAAAATGTGGGCTCCAGTGCTAGGCACTGTACCCACTGGGCAAGAGAGGTACCTAGGCAGTTGCAATGTGGTGTGATCTACTCGTGAGGGTAACACAGAGAATGGAGAGAGAGCCCAGGGAAAGGAATGTTCCAGTATCCTTGGGGGATAAAGGTGGTCACTCTTGAGCTGAATCTGTAAAAACACCACAAAATGATGAGGTGTTCGTCAGTCAGGTGGCCATGGAGTATGCTAGGATGGGGAAATACACAGACAAAGCCTTGGACACAGGAGAGAGGAAATAGTTGGAACCCATACAAGGGCATCAATATTGTTTGGACAGAAGTATGTGGGGGAAGTCAGCAGAAGTTGAAGTATGATGTAATAAATCTGGTACATTACAAAGAGGGTGTGATGAAATATTAGGAAGTTTTTATTTATTCTCTATTCTTGAATCCCAATGATAAATTCTTGGAAGAAGAAATACACACACATCCTACTCTCCTTCAAAGGGACTGTTTTCTGAGATGATGGTCTCGAAACATTTGCTAGAATTAAAATACCTTCCCCATAATTTCTTTTTAGCTTCAAATTCTTTCAGGGGGCCTAGAAGCAAAGGTGACAGACTTGCTACCCAGCCACAGGATCCACTAAACGATGGAGCAGCTGTTCAACTGTCCATTTCTAACTCAGGGCAGTACCAGCATGGAAGTACTAATTGGACTGTCCTGCAATGCGTGACCTCTGGCTCACAGCATTAATTACTCTCTGAGACAGGAAACATTTCTAAGTATGTAATAACCAAGCGGATGTTCTCCCCAGATGCTATAGATGTAACCCTCCTTTAGGTCTCTCTAACTACTATGGAACCATTAGCCAGCTCAATGACTCATTTTCATCAACACTGCTATGGCTTGGGTGTGGTTTGTCCCCCAAGAGTCTATGTGTTGGGAGTTTGGTCTTTGGTGTGGAGATGTTGGAACTGGTTAAGAGGTGGGACCTGGTGGGAAGTCACTGGGTCAGTTATGAATGTGCCCTTAAAAGAGATAAAGGTATTTCTCATGGAACCCTGGTTAGTCTTTGAGAGAGGATTCTTATAAAACACCCATCCTGACCCCACCCAGCCTATTTGGCTTACAACTGGACAACGCAATTGCTCACTCCCACATGTGCTCCTGCCTTTTCCATCCACCATGATGTGATGTAGAAAGTACTGAGCCAATGCCAGTACCATACCTATGAACCTTCAAAACTGAGATAAAGCAACTTCTCATTCTTTAAAAGTAGCCTACCTCAGGAATTTTGTTATAGCAATGAAATATTGACTAATACAAACACTTTGGAAAGGAACAAAGATCAAGTTTTATGTGTCAGATACTCAGAAAATTTGAGGCTGAAAGAAGAGGGGAAGTGGGAACAAGTGATAAAAATAGCTGGCTTCAGACCCTTTGTGAAATTTTGGTCAAGTGTAATGGTAATGATGATGCTGAAGATAGAGGGAAGAGAGCAAGAGGAAACCACTTCATCCCTTATGGAGTGATACAAATGCACCAAGAGATTAATCCCCACAGATTTTCCAGGGAAGAACTATATTACCTTCTCCTTATGCATGTATGCTCTAAGGCTAGGTCACTTGCCTAAATGACTATTCTACTAAGTGATAGATTAAGATCCTAAACCCAGGTCTATCTAGTTCAACTTAACCATGTGTGTGTGTGTGTGTGTGTGTGTGTGTGTGTGTGTGACATTAAAGGTTGTCTACCTGTGATTCTCAACCTTGAACTTGCATCAGAATCAACCAGAGTCTTTTCTAAAATAGAGAAGTTTAAAAACATCTGAAGTTTCTTATTCCTTTGGTCTGGGGTGGGACATGAGCATTTGTATTTCTAACAAGTTTCGGGTGCTGCTGACAAACTACTGGCCAGTTGGAGAAGATAACATGGAGAACTGGCTCGGTGCTTGTTTTGGTGCTTCTAATCACTATGCAAACCTGCTTTTCTAGGAGTTACGGACTAAGAGAAAAAGTCGGCAAACTGAGGGAAAAAAGGTAGAAAGTAACCGTGGGATAACGAAGGCCCTTGGGTACACGTGACCTCTTGCCTGTGCTGCTGGAGCAGGACAAACAGGTTTCATCACTCTGGAAGCCCCTCCTTGTTAGAGCCCAGCAAGGCCTATTTAGAATCCTCAGAGCCTGTGGCCATGGTTCAAGTTATAATTAGGATTAGAAATGATATTAAAAGCTAGGCTGCGGGGAAGGAACCCACACTCAGGATCCATCAGCCAGGCCTGCCTTCCTCATTTTCTCTCAACACCGTCTTATCTCTTAAGTAAGTCTCTCTAACCCCCGTCCCCCGCCCCAGACATCCCTGTCTGGGTGCCTCTCATCATTTTAGTCCATCTTCGAGTTTGGAAATTCCATTTCCCCTTGTTCTGCTTTCCAGGAAAGACCCTTAGACTGAGATACTGTCTTCTAAAAGTATGCAGGGAGGTTTCCAGAAAACAATCTATAATTTAAGAATGGTTGCTTAAGGCCTGCACGCTGCCTGGCCCAGAGCAGGCTCCCCACAAACGTTTGCTGCATGCATGATCCTGAAGGAATGAGAGTAACTTTAGGAACTTCCTGTGTATTTCTAAAGAGATGCTCGTTACCAATTCTGTACTTGCTGCATAGTAAGTGCATAGAACAAATTTGATGGATGATTGAGAAAAATAATGAATCCTCTGGAATGAAGTGACAGGCAAAGTCAAGAAACAGACTTTTTCAACAAAAGTCTCAATGGGCAAACAGCAGCAGCTGTGAATCTGGTAACTTTCCATAATATACCAGAATTTGTTGAAGTCAAGTCCATGTGGTGTGGAGTACACGGGAACACACACACACACACACGAGGATCTGGGTAAACTTTTTAACAGTTACACACTTAAATTTCATTCAAACATATGTCTCCATATCAAATCTATGATTTGATAGATATTATTTCTTAGGATTGGACTTAGATTTTGAAAGTAAGTTGATTTATAGAGAAGCATTAAGTGAATAAAAATATAGAAACATACCAATCCCACCATGACGTACAATTATAACCCACCAATAAAAGTGTGGGGAAAAAATACAGAGACACTGTGAAGGTAGTTGTTAACAACTGAATGTTAGTTTAGGAAAACCTGGTATTCACCAGTTGAGAGAAGGAAACATCATCAATGTGGATGATGTGTTCCAATTTCACCATCTACTAGTTTTGCGGTTTTGAGCAAGTTAAAGATCTTCTCTGAGCTCCAGGCGAGAAGCGGTCATCATTTTCACTTCAAAGATCTTGGGGAAGATTGAGGTCAAGTGAAATAAATCTCTAAGCAAATGCCTTTACGTGGAATAGCAGCTCACTTAAAGACTGCTGGAAATGAAAGTGGGCGGTGGTGTTCACAGGGATGATGGCAGTGAGTGACGATGGAAGGTGGTGTAGGTGACAGGTGGGATGGTACTGGTGGTGGTGAATGAAGATGGTGATGAACAGTGAATGAAGGAGGCGATGGTGATGGTGATGGTGAGGGTGAATAATTGTAGTGGTGATGGTGGTGAATGGAAATGGTGATGGTGCTGTTAGTGATTCTTACGGCAGTGGCATTATTGCTATGGTGGTGATGACACTGGTATTGGTGGTGGTGGCAAGGGAGAAATAGGGCAAAGAGGAAGAGGAGGAGAAAGGAGAGGAGTATTATAGGAGGGGAAAGAGCAACTATGAACCTTCATAGTTCCCATGTATCTAGGTACCTAGGACTTCAGTATTTTTCCTTGGACACTGGGAACAAACCAACCTAAAAACAATTCTACTCTTACTGATGTGTTGTAACTCTGTCAGTGCAATTCTTGACCAAGTGGAATGAAGCTGCTCTCATTTCTACATCCTGGGCTTCTGCATTTTCCCATTTATCATTGCACAATCTTTAAGAAAACACTTAACAATATTACTCAGAATACTCAAAATACACTGTGTATTTTTACAAACCCAAAACACTGACTGCCCATAACACTTTTTCCTATGTCATAAAAGGTATGTATGGGGTGGTGATGATTTTAAGTGTACCGTATGAAAAGGAAATATGAACTGAACAGGAAGAGAACAAAAGCGATGATTAGCAGCAGGTAAAAGCTATTGTTCCCATATTTACAGCTAGGGATAAATTCTTCATCGAAGGAGAAGGAATTTGCTTCCAAGGATACAGTCAAGTAGTATTGAAACCAGGCCTGGTCTATGGGGGATAAGCCTGGATAAATCGTTGACAGTAAAACTGCCACTTAATTATCATGCCAAACAACTGACATTTGAGAGATAACCCAGACTCTAACCTTTGGCCTCAACAAGCCAAATGTTTATCCTCTGGGTAGGTACATTGATGCACTGCAGAATCTTAATGTATGTTTGAAATCACAAGCAACATACCTTCACAAAACCAAGGCTGCATAACTTGGCTTTTGCTCCAAATTGCCACTTGCACTGGGTGTCCGCATCATAAATCTGTCCTGGTAGTTTGTCCGGATATTTATATTGTCCCGTTTGCTTGGGCTCATCCACTAGACATCCAGCCTGAGGTGTGCTGTAGTGATAACACATGGCTATTAATTACCATGTTGATCTGTGATCTTTCCACTTACAACAATATCCCTCTGAATGCAGTCATGCAAAGAAAAATCTAACAAGACGAAAGAAATGGGTATGTTTAACATTAAAGTGCACATCTCTTCCAAAGGATGAGTCCTGTCCAGGGGAGGGAATGTGCACAGCCATGAGGGGGTGACAGGTGCTGGAAGTTTGGGCCACCTAATTGATGTGGCTTGGGACTGGATGGGAAAAGTAAACATGTAGAACTTGACTCGACAGTCTTGTTCAGCAATGTCCAACACATTTATATGGAGTGCCCTCTCCATGGTAAGCATTAGACCAAGCCCTAAAGGTACAAAACATACCAGACGGAGACAGTACCTGGCTTTGTAGAGCTTTCAATCATGCTGTGCTTTTTTATAGATGGTGAAGCAGAGGTCAAAGATGCACTTTACCTCAAATAAGCTTTACAAACACAAATAAGTAAGGTTACTGGGAGAATCCGGAGGAGGGTACATCAGACATGAGGTAGAAAAACTTGTCTGAGATTTGTTCAATTGGAATGTTAGGGACAAAAATCAGTTTTGATGTGTGTGTTCTTAGAAAGCACATTATCTCCACTTAAATAATTAAACTGTGGTATCACAGAGAGGTTAAATCGCATGGATGGGTAAATGCAATTTTGGAATCTGACAGAAGGGGTCCTATAGATCAAACGTCTAAGACCAAGTTGTAAAACTCTCATACAATGAAGCCCCTGTTAATGACAAGGAAGCCCTGAAGAGTTGATATGCAGATAAAACAAGAAAATGCAATGGCTTAACTGCACAGTAAGAAAACTTAGAAGCTGTTGCTATTATTACTACTCCACACCATTTAACTATAACATATTAATGATGGAAATTCGATCTACATCAAGTTGATCATGAATGGCAATATTTCTTGATTCCATCCTTGCATAAGTTGAAAAAGATAATTTCTAAATAATAAATTTAGAACTAATAAGAAAATCTATGTGGCAAAGTTTATTATCAGCAAAATGTTTATCAATTTTTTCCTGTCCTATGGCCCTCATCTGTTCAGATGTCCTTGAGTTTAGTTTGCCCTGCCTTCGCTAATTCTGTAAACATTTGCAAATAATACACCTTTGTACAGGTCAAAGAGAATCAAAGAAATGTCAGTTCCCAAAGAAACTTCACTAACATCTGGCCAAAGGGAAACAGGATTAGAATTTAAGAGCTCACATGGGTCAACACAGATTAAAAAGATGCATTTATATACATATAACTGAACTTAGCGTTCATTGTTTAATGTGAACCAAAAAACTGTTTTTACTAAAGCAGTCTGGGAGTTCTGAGTTATCCAAAGGATTTTACATAGTTGTATCTCCTTTGGATGTCTTTTGGACATACAGCTAGTCCATGCTATTTCACACAAAAGTCAATCAAGAAAATGTTCTATTCATTAAAAAAATAACATTGGAGCATTTTTTATAACTCTTAAGACAAACTGATCATAATTAAAATAATTAGTTACAGTGAAAAGGCAATATATCCAAAAGCCTCTGGAAGTTAGAGAAGGAGGAGAGGTGGGGTTCTGAGTACAGATCTTGAAGTCAGAATGGACCTGGTGAGCACCCTCCATCTGCAGTGTGCCAGCCGTAGCACCTTTAGCAACACAGTCAACCTAAGATTCAATTTCCTCCACTCCATGGAGTGGAGACTGGGCGTGGAGCATGTGGTGAGTATTTAGCACAGTATGAGGCCGAGATACCATTCCAGGACTCGCTGGTCTTTCTGCTCATTGAGGTCCAAAGACGCTTCCACTGGGTTTTGTTTTCACACCTGCTGACACTCTCTTCTGCCACCTCTCCAACCCTGGAGCACCCTTGGCATTTGCCTCTTACCTAAGAAATTTCTTGAGATACTGTCGGCTGCATGAAGACCACGAAAACACCCCATTATTCCCAGTCAGCGTGGGAGACATGATGTTGCCTTCCGCCTTCCTGCAGGCATTCCCCTCGCCATCGTGAATCATGCCAAAGCTGAAAGGGAACGCAGAAGACCACCCATCTGCGCGTCCACTTCCCAAATTACAAACAGAGGGAGCAAGCAGATGCACTGAGAATTCAGGGACCCCAGTGAGAAATGGTTATTGAAATTGCAAGACACAAAAAGACAAAACTGAGATACGACAGATTGCTGTAAAATTCACAAAGATTTTAAAGAATGCTAAGGGCTGTCGTATATTATTTCTGGGCCACAAAGATCAAAGAATGTGGACCCGCTACACATTTTAAGAGCTATAAAATCTTGGTCAAGATTTCTAAGCTAAAGTGATAGGACAGTCAACTTATAAAATTTAAAATAGCAAATTTTTTCTTGCCTCCAATCATGGAACCATGGCATGGAAATTCAGAGTGAGGAGGAGGAAGGTGCGGAGAGAAGCTCATCAATTGCAAGTTATTTAAGAAGAGTTCATACATAAGGCTAGAGTGATATAAAAAATTTCTCTCCAATGATACATTTATTAGCCGAAATCAGAAACTCTGAATACAATTCCTTTATAATAATAAACATCTTTAAAAATTAATGATTGAAACCATCTATTGAAGGTATAGGAAGGACTTCCTTTAAATATGAGAAAACTTGTAATTTGTTCCATTTGATTGCAGAAGGTTCTAGCAATTAGTAAAAATGATTTTAGGTGGTCTACTCCCTAGAAATCATGCATATTGGACCTAAATGATTTCCAGTTTTCTAATTGGTAGAATAAATCTGCTATTAATGCACATACCCTATATATCCCCTCATGATACATGAACAATAAGACAGAGCTTACTTAAGGCATATATTAGAAAGTTCCCTAACTGCTTTAATAATCTATAAGGAATCCCAGCACTTAGGGAGGCTGAGACAGGAGAATCGCAAGTTCAAAGCCAGCCTCAGCAACGGCGAGGCGCTAAGCAACTCAATGAGACCCTGTCTCTACATAAAACACAAAATGGGGCTGGGGATGTGGCTCAGTGGTCGAGTGCCCCTGAGTTCAATATCCAGTACCAAAAAATTAAAAAATAAAAAATAATAATCTATAAGGAAAATGTTCAGTGTATAAAAAAGTCTTCTGTGACTTCTTTTTAGGGAGGCAGAGGACAGAGGGATATAGATATGAATGTTGTTATAAGTTAGGAGAGTTTTAGTTTCATCATTTAAAGAAGTAATACCTGCCTCGAAGGACAGCTTTTTTATAAGGCAGGTATGATTCTGGTGGAAATAAACATGTTATTATGATATAATTTAATTACTATAGCTATCCTTGGAAGGCAGATGATATCAAATAGATACACTATAACCACAGACGACTTCATCATGACCCATGTGTCTATAACCTGGCCATTTTCCCAACATTCTGTCCAATTTGTCAGTCAAGTAATGGCAGGGTGGCTGTGCACTGTGATTCTATCAGTGAATTCCCTGGGTATTTAGAGATGACCGTTCACAAACAGGTGTTCACCAATCTCAGCATAGATGCAGGGAAAAGTGTTTTGTCATCATCAGTTTTGCCTAATTCTTTGTACCTAACTAGGAAGTCAAGGAGATTTATTTGTAAAACATTCCTTCTAACAATATTTATGAAGGCCTAAAACCTATGAATAAAAAGCAAGATTCCCCAAAATGGAGAAGGGGTGGGAAGAGATTGAAGATATTACTCAAAGAGGTACTGATGCTTCATTAGTACCTCTCTGGAATTTCATGGACACAAGAAAACTGAATTTGAATTGAATTTTGTCCTTAAAAAGTTTTAATTTTCTAACTTACCTTAGTAGCATTTTAGAAAATAACACATTATTTTCTTTATATGCCTGTCCCCTAAAACTTAAAGCTACAAGGCCCTGCCATTTAGAACTTGTACTTGACATCTGTTCTCCTCTTACCTCTGATTCCTCTCTCTCACCCTACCTGAAGGGTATGTTTTTGTTTTCCCTTATCTAAAATGTTGAGTTTGGTTTTGGGTAATTTTAACTCATATGCAAGAATCATGACATTTTTCAATAGCCAGTATTGTGTAAAGGGAGCTGTGTTAATCTGAACTTCATGCTCATGGAATGAATTCAGACATATGCTTGACATGAACAGATATTTTATTTCCTGTTCCATACAAAAGAGCTTTGTACTTAATGGACATCTCTGAGCCTCCATTCATAATGAAATTGACTCATTCATATCTTGCTGAGAAGGTGGTTATGTGTATATGTAAATAAAATGCTGGGAAAGTACTGGATAACAGCAGTGGCCATGATTCAAATTTCCTGAAGATAATAAACCTAGTTCATAAGAGACATTGGCACCAAAACATCACACTATGAATTACAGTTGTTGAATGGATGATGTTTGCTTTTTGGATGATGTACTGGGGATTGAACCCTGAGGGGCTTTACCACCGAGCCACAATCCCAGCCATTTTGTTTTTTATCTTGAGACAGGGCCTTGCGAGACTGGTCTTGAACTTGCCATCCTCCTGCCTCAGCCTCCCAAGTTGCCGGGATTATAGGCATGCGCCACTGTGCCCAGCTTCATGTTTGCTTTTATGTCAGAAATGAACTGGAGGCTCTGAAGATATATAAAAGTCATATGTTAAATAGAACGTACACACACTGTACATATGTACACATATTCCTAAACTGGTATATCCCAAGCGCAGGGCCCTTTGAATTCAACATTTTGTGAAGCAGTATACTTCTTTCAGGATAGCTGCTGATGCTCAAGTGTCTGATACTTCTCTGGAGATTGTCTCCTGAACAGGTTAAATGCCCAGTAAAATGATTTCACTACTCAGTTTTCTCATTTCAGTTCTAACTCTATTCTCACAAAAGATTCATCACTTCAGTTAAAAGAATAAGTGCACATGATATTACCCACTAAAAGGATATCCAGTATGTGCAGCAAAAATTTATGTAAATCAGTGTGCTACTACTGAAGTTTGTACAATTATTTCCTTAGTGTAAAGAATGAGCTGAAAGTACTCTTCACTAAAGCAAAACATGAAGGAAAATCAATGCCTAAAAGATCCGAGAATCAAGGGAGCAAGCTGTGGCCCACTTTTGCATACAATATAATGCTGCAGCGTAAAAGAGCAACATGAACAAAACCTGGCCTTGACGGAGCCCTTCTTAGTCAGGCCCTGTTCTAAGCTGCACACATGATTTATCCCATTTATGCCACCCAGATCAATAGCCCTCATTAGAGAATTGCCAAAGAACCCTCTGGCCAGTTTCTGTGCAAAGTGGTGAATCAAGGAGCCACTCACTTGTGCCCCGACTCATGAGCAATGGTGAAAGCCAGGCCAAGCCCGGTGTCTTCATTGATGGTACAACTTCGGTACTTACTGCACATCCCACTGATGGGGGCAAACCCTATGGAAAGATCAATGTCAAATGTTAACCCAAGGGGGCACACGCATGCGTGATCATTTTTCACATTCCCCAAGTGCTCAACACAGTTTTAGTTTCATGGATTAATGCATTGTTTTCAGCAAGAAAACCCTTAAGGTATATAGTCCTGGGTGGTGTAGGAAGAGGAGTAGTAATATATAAATGCTCATTTCATAGTTTTTGCTGTTTTTAGATAATGCCATGGAATATGAGGTCATAAACCTACTATAATTCCCATTTAATATACAGGAGAGTGTCACACACTGACAATTTATATGCCTTATTATCGTCGTCACTACACAAATGCCACCAACATTACACACTGTGCGGTGTGTGTGGCATATGATTACAGATCAGGAAACTGAGCTCAGAAAGAGGAATCAACTAGCTTGAGCTCACACCGCCATAAATTCGAGACTTGGGAATCCAACACAGACCCGTCTGAAGTCAAAGCCCACACTCTTTACATTAGGACATGTGGCTTAAAGAGAGTGGCCTACAGACAGTTGGAAGGATTCCTGGGGCTCTATTTGTTTTCCTCAGACTTTCCTTACACTTTGACCTTTGGCTGACTGAGAAAACTGCCCACTTCTCAGAAGACCTTTTCAAAACATCAACCACGTGTTGGGCTATTAGACGTTACTTTGTACATTCCAAACTTAGAAAATGAATGTTTTTTAAAAACACCTTCACTTTAAAAAAAAAAACAAAAACAAAAAAACCTTCATATGGAACGATTTCTAAAATTGTGTTTTTTTTGAAGACCGTAATTAATGCTCAATTACTAAAAAAGACTTATAGGGCATTAAAGGGATATTATAGAGAATTTGAAAAACATAACTAAAAATTTTGTAAAGTCCAATCTACTTTTACCCTGAATATATCATGAGGGATTTGAAAGTTCTTTAAAGAAAATTATGTGAGCAGATCATGTAAACTTTTCTCAGTTCCCCCCAAATTTTACCATCACCCTAGATCATTAACTGTGTCAGCAATCTATGGCTTCCATTGTTGACTTTTGTCAATAAAGTTTTATTAGGACACAGTCACATTCATTGGCTTACGTATTTCCTATGGCCACAGCTGATCTGAGTACTTGCAATGGAGACCTGGCCTGCAAAATCTAACACATTTACTATCTGGTCCTTTACAGAGGAAGTCTACTGATCCTGATCTATATAATCACTAGTTACCACTGGTTAAATCCTTTGTAAGGGCAATGAAATATTTTAGAAAATACAGCCTATATGTAAATGTCCTCTCTGTCACTGCCTTGTACAAACATAGAACTTAGTCCTACACAATCTAGCAACTTTCCAAAAGAGACTCTGTTCCCTAGTGACACAGTACCATGGAAAGCAGTCAATTTTTCAGCTACCTGGTTCTGTGGTTGTGATGCTTATGGAATCACCTGCAAGGTGTCTAGTTAAACAGGGACATACATCAGACCTCAGTGATCACAACAGGGTCAATAAAGAAAAATGCAAAAGGATTAAAGTAAATGGCTCCCTGTTCCACACCATGTTCAGTGAAACAGAACAACGTTCACCAGTGTTGGACAAGGGTCCTCCACAATTTAAATATAGTGACGTGCTGCATATAGGATGGTGGTCTCATCAGTCTATTCTCTACTGTCTCCTCCCTCTCAGGGTGTGTAAGAAGTCATGATTGTATTAGGACTCTCGAATAAGGACCACGAGGGTCATCCATCCAGCAGGAAGTTTCCGTACTGAACACAGGTGTGCATGAAAGGATCTGTTCATACCGTACCTAGAGTGTCACATGGCTCATTCTTCCAGGAACAAATATCAAATCCCGTGAGCAAGATGGCGTGGTCATGCCTCTTGCCATTCTTTCCCACGAGGGCAGACTGCCACTGGCAAAAACTATTCAGAGACTGGTCTGCATGATGGTTGATCAACAATCCTCCCTATGGAAAACCCACACAAATCAGAGCACCATTTTTGCCACAGAGATGAGACTGATACAGGCAAACACAGAAATACCATGCTTCAAAGTAAGCCAATCCCCCAAAACCAAAAGCCAAATGTTCTCTCAGAGAGGTGGATGCTGATCCATAACAGGGGAAGAATGGAGGAACTTTGATTGGGCAAAGGGGAGGGTGGGATGGGAAGGGGGGGTGGGAGCAGGAACCATGGTAGGATGAGATGGACATCATTACCCTAGGTACATGTATGACTGCACACATGGTGTGATTCTACATTGTGTACAACCAGAGAAATGAAAAGTTGTGCTTCATTTGTGTACAATGAATCAAAGTGCATTCTGCTGTCATGTATACCTAATAGAACAAATAAATAATTTTTTAAAAAAAAGAAATACCATGCTTCTAAGGGAAAAGGTAAGTAGAGAAAAACAGTTGAGCTAAGACAGGAGAGGAAAAATAATCCATTTAGGAAAAATATCTACTCTAGGTAAATGCTCATCATTTTTAAAGTAACTACAGAATTCTAGTTATGTGCTTTCTAAACAATTATATTTCTACAATAAGTATCTTGACGTTGATTAGTAACACCTTTGTTCATGTATCAACTTCATAAAGCTGTTGAACTCTTGGAACATAACAATGAATGAAAGGTAATGAAGTTCCATGGTTTCTTCAACAGCACAACAAAGGCACTGAGCACAGCCATTTACCTTCTATGCCCAATTCCCAGCAAAAGGTTTGGCACATGGCAGGTCAGGATCGATCAATAATCAATGCAATCAAAGTTCTCAAGGGTAAGACAACTGCTTACCAAAATGCCTGCTCAGTCAAAACTACTGACTTGGGTCAAGTTGAGGGGTTTTAGAAAGAACTTTAATTATCTGTGATTAGGGTGTCTCTAGCTTCAACGTCCTGGGGTAATGGGTAAATGGTAGGCTGAGAGGAAAGTGTCTTCCAGCCAACACACACGCCTTCTGTCTTTCTAAACTTCCAAGAACAATTTGACAAGTCGTTAACCTCTGTAGCTCTACACACCTGGGCAGTGAGATTAATTTTTGTCTCACCCCTGACTCCCTGACTTCACATTCTTTATTGGGGTCACAGATGAAGAGGAAAAGCCTCAGGGGACTGAAAAAACAGTCTGATTGTTAATCTCTGCTTTGGAAAAACATAGCTTAAATGGCAAACCACTCCGAAGCAGAGAGCACCGTGCAATTTAGTACGTTATTATATGTTTGGTTTGTGATCGTCCCCAAGCCTGTGTCCTGCACCTCACTATAATGAATTCAGAGGCAGTCAAGAATCCTTTGTTTATTCTATGCAGTGCTGAAATGGGTGCAAAGGAGACTGCAGGTTTACAAGAATTTTCCAATAACTTGCTTTCATATATTTTCAAAAAATCCCTATGCATCTACTGCAATCACCTGGTACAGCCAGCTTCAAAACCCAAGTAATCCTTAAATCTATGATCAAATTCACCCACACAGTGAGGCTTACATAATATTTACATATGTTATATAATATTTATGTTGTATATACACATTTAATATTTTTTGTACCAACTGTGTGCACATATGCATATATTTATGTACATATGTTTTGTGGTGTTTCAGTTTCGTTGTTGGGTTATATAACCCTATTAGCTTATACTTTCCTTGAGGAAAGGGTCAGCATATTTCCAAGTGCGGGTAGCTAATGACTAGTGCCTGGATCTGCACATGGTAAATATTCAATATATGTAACCCAAATGGCAGAATGAGTGAAAGATTAGTGAAGTCGGCTACTTACAGGTTCTTGTTCCAGAAGAATGAGGCTCACCACAACAATGTTTATGTCACTTCCAATGGTCCCATCTTTAAACAGACTGGAAACCTGTTGGAACAATGGAAATCTAATAAAACTGTTTGGGGGAACCAGCCAGGCATATTCACAGGTGCATGGGATTCAATCTCACCAAACACTTGCCTGTGAAGACAATCTCCTCAAATCTCAGTCCCCTCCCAATAAAACCACGTGGCTCCATCTGTCATTCTGCCCATGCAGGGAGTTTGTGAACTTTGGCCTTTTGTGAGCCAGAGGACTCGTGACAGCCTCCCTTACCATGTTCATGACAGTGAGAATGTATGTGGTGACATTGCCCTTGCCATGCTTTTCCACCATCTTCTTGTCTGCCACCACCAGGGTCTCCACGTTTAGCCCCTTCTGGGACTTTGCAGCTGATCTTCGGGGTCGTCCTGAGCTTCCATATTCATCAAACCTTAGGTAGGTGTCCTCAGTAGGAGGCTTGGGGGCATCTAAGAAGAAGATAAGAATGTGTGAAAGGAATATCAGTAGAGAATATCTGGATGGGACAGATCGAGAGAGATCTAAATAGGGGAGGAGAGAGACTAGTAACCCCGGCTGCACCACTTCACTAAGCTGTCTTCCCAGGCACTTGGCACCTGGTGTGTGGTTAAGAAAAATCCATTTAATAGCTGCTTGGATGGATGGGTGGGTGGATGGGTAGATTCAGTAACCCCAACATGCTTGAGAGAGTAAGAGAAAGAAAGCTACTCTTTTAATCGGTAGAGAAAGCAGGTCAACAAAAATAAATTAAGGGATCTTTAGAGAAGAAAATGCTCATTTGGTTTTACTCAGAAATTGTAAAAATAGACTTTACCCTTGGGATCTGAATTTGTGACACTTTATACGTTATTTTCTACATAAAATGTGAACTTCTCTAAAACCTGTGCTTGCCTTGCAGTCTCCTTTCATCAATACACACTTAAACACAGCACATGATAAGCCATCCACGAGGACTCTTAGTTATTGGGGAAACAGTAAAGTCAGGGGTGGTAGTACAACTGTTTTAAATACTTTTCACTATAGTCTTTGAGCAGAGACCTGCAAGTGCCTTGTAGGGGCAGACACGACACCTTTGGTCAATGCACAGTGACAAGACCAAGGGTGCCCTAGAAAGAAAAGGACGTTGAGAAAGCTCAGGACGTGACTATGCACTGAACAAGCATAGAACTATTTTAATACTATAACAACCGATACAGCCATAATTGTACACACAACTGTCTACAGAATAAAATCAGAAGATCAGATCATGAAGAGTTAGATGTAACAACACAAGTTCACCACTAATTAGCCCTGTGACCCGTGTATCTCACTTGCCTCTTCCATGCAAAAAGAATAATACTCATTTATAAGGCTGTCCTGAAGATTAGCTTTGATGTTTCATGTCCAATACATACCATTTATCACTATCTCACCATGCGATTGACACCACCCTTATTGACAGGTGCTAAATGGATGTTCCTTGAGGAGATGTTTCAACAACACCAGAATCAATAAAAATAGAAAGAAATGCTGCTTTATTAACACTCCTTTTTAAACTCTCAGTGATGCTAATTCCTCTTCTCCCTGGGAAGAGCCCTCATCTACCAGTGGACCCACTGTGGTAATCATTCACCACTTGTGGCTACTGAGTCACTGAACTGTGGCTGGTGCAACAGAGGAATTGAATTATTTCATTTAATTTAAATTGAAAATGCAATATATGATTCAGTTATTTAAAAAGGTCTATCTTTGCAATAACTGGAGTATGTAAATCTACTTTTTCAATCTTAAATCTTCTGAAATCTAAACACAGATTAAGTATTTCTGATAAAAGTTTATCACCTCCACTCAAATTGAGTTCCAAAAATAAAATAAATACTGGATCTCCCAAACTGAATACAAAAAGAGAATGTAAAATCCCTCATTAGTAATTTGTTATAACGATTACCTATGGAGATATTTTAAAATATATTGAGTTAGATAAAATGATATTGAAATTAATCAAACTTTGGAAACTTCTAAAACAATGTAACTGTTAAATTTTAAAATGACATTTGAGACTGATAATGTATTTTTACTGGACATTGCTTGTCTAGAAAAGGTGGTGCCTGGGTCACAAAGCAAGCTCAGGGGTCCCGTCATTCACTGCTGCTCATCTTCATGAGCCAAGTCTCTTCCTCATGTCCCCCAAAGGAACACCTAACCACTCCTAGACATTTGCCTCAGCTTTCTCTCATGATTGCAAGTCAGTCTGGGTGCTCTAAAAGAGAAGAAAGAAAGGACAGAAGGAAGGAAGGAAGATTGATTGATGGATTCATCAATCAATGATCAATTGATGGATCCATCTAAGTCTTTCTTAGCTTCACCCAGAACTGTCAGTCAGCTGTTGCCTGGCAGGAATGGTACTAGTCCTTCTCCAAGACCACATCATCGTGGGTGCTCAGCGTGGCCCCATCTTAACCTGCAAAGTCACCCAATAGCACGCCAGAAACCCCGTGGAGGCCCAACTAACAACAGAGCAAGAAAAGGTTTCCTTACATACATTTCTTGCGTCGTCCACAAAAATGCTGCTTTTGCCACCTTCGGTGGTGGTACTCTGTCTCTGGACTCGGGGACGCAGGGGGAGTGTGACTTGGGGGGTGGCCAGGGGAGGTCCGGTGGGAGCCAGGAAAGCCACGGAACCGCTGCACCTTCTCCTCTGCTGTCCGTTTGTACAGTACGTGAGGACGGTGGCCTGCAGGGGAGCTGTAGTTGTGTTCCTGGGCCAGCAGCTGAGGTAATGGTGAGATGAGGAATTCGTTTTTTCGTGTCCTTATTAGGCCTGACTAAAAAGCCAAACACAAAGAACACATTCATGATTCCATGCATCCCTTTTTCCTGGATGGATTTCCAGCCAGGGTGTGTTGATTACTTCCCATGTGCAGGCACTGTGTGAACTGCTGGACATCTATCATCTTTTGCATTTGATGTCACTGTTCCCATTTTACAGAGTTGCAAACTGAGGATAAGCTAGCAGGTGGAGAAGCTAGTGTTGGCACTGTATCTCTTGAGCCACAACTCTTTACCACTGGGCTGTCAACATTTTTAGAGTAGAGCTAGTGGCGCCAGGTATCAAATCCAGACCCTAACGTATGCCAGGTACAACCACCACTGAGCTCCATTCCCAGCTAGGGGGCCGATCTTGGTGTGAGTGCTTAAAGGGCTGAGTGATGGGTCGTCCTGCTTGCCCCTGAATGACAGACACTGGTGCACACCAGGGTGCTGAATATAAAAACGCCCCTACCCCACCTTCAAGGAGTTCATAGTATGGAGAGTAAAACCAAGATATTCCATCTTGATTTTACAAGTGCTAGGTAAAAAGACTAGCCAGGATAGCCGAGAGAGGAGCGAGTGGTTATCTGTCAGCGGGGGTCTAATGAGCTACACTCTTACGAAGAGATACATTTGTTAAATCAAAAGGTGGGGACCCTAGTGAGCCCACTCAGTGAGTTTCCCCTTCCAAGTTCAAGGCACAGCACATGTACCTGATTCTGTTGCCACAGTGCACCTTTGCCTTTGAGCATGGGCTACATATGCTTCCTTTGCTGGATATCAGAGTTTTCTGATACCCAGGCCCTGCTGTAAAAATTGTGGTCTGTGGACTAGCAGGTTTGGCCTTGTCTGGAGCTTGTTAGAAATGCAAAAATCTTGGATCTCACTCACCTAAATCTGTTGGATCATAATCTGCATCTTACTTAGATCACTAGCCAATTTGTACACCATTAAAGATTGAGAAGCACTGATGTTAGGCCAGCGACTTCTCAACTTTGCTGAACTTCAGCATCGTCTGGGTATCTTAAACACACGTGGACACTCTCTCCCCGTCAGGCAGAATCCTATATCTTTAACGTCAGAATCAGTTTCCTTGTGACTGATACCTCGGTGGTTTGTTTTTTTTTCTTAACGGCCCAGGTGATTATCACAATATTATGAACAGCTGTGAACAAACAGGCTCGGCCTTACCTTCTTCATGTGCAAAATGGGGAGAATTCTTTCTGCCCTGGCACCTCACAGGGAGAAAGAAAATAACCTGTGCTGAAGTCCTTCATATGCTCTATGAGGAGGAGAATGAGTGATTGACTCAACACATATTCATTGAGCACCAAACAGGTGCCTGGGATGCAAGTGTGTGCTAGGCACACACCTGTGCGGAAGAATCACAAAGCATGTCATTTACTGGGAAGATGCAGGCATGCGAATCCATAACTATGATGCAGACAATTAAGTGGGGTGAGGTGGCAAGGACAGGTCCCCAGGGGAACACAGGGTTGGCACCTAACCCAATCTGGGAGCAGGGCAGGTAGATAACTGGCTACAGAGGGGCTCTCCTCAGGCTTTAACTGGCCCTATGTTGGAATCAATTTCTTATGCCTCAAGGAAACCCCAGAATGTGTGGTTTGGTCCTGATTTTCCTGTCACCTTCTTTATGGACTGCAGTACTCACATGGTATCTAGAACTCGAACACAAAAACAGATCGTTTCATTCACCAAGTCGTCACTGAGCACTCAAGTTTTGGTCTTATGCTAGACATAGGCATTTAAAAAAAAATAGGTACTTACTAAATAAATAAAACAGTTCACATCCATGTCCTCATGGCGATTATGAGAGAGGAGAACTAACAGGCAAGATTAAAAAAAAATAAGTAAAATCACACAATCTCAGTAATTCTGTCCATCATATCCAAGACTATACTTGAGAGGCATGCCCTTCCACATCTGTCCCAGGCCATGCTAGCAGAAGCTGTCATTGCTCATTTGGACACTATCTAGTATTCTGGACTGCACCTGTCCTCTCCACATCAGCCAAGTTCTCATCCAAGGTAATGAAACTCATCCCATGCACTCTGATATTATATCTTTTCCTAGCCCTCAAATTTCTGCACACTCTGCCCCCTGCAAACCCTGCCAGCTTCCTCCTCCTGCTCTCTCTCCTTCATGCTCTTCTAAACAGAATGCTTCTTTCATTCTGTGAACCTACTAAATCCTTTCACTCTAATGGCATTAGTGCACATTCTTCTTTCTTTCACCTGCCATCTTGCTCTTCAGGGGACTTGCCTGGCTTGCTGGTGTTCATTGCTGAGGCCCCAGCTTTAATGCCATCTCCTCAAAGAAGCTGTGCTCATGACCTTGTCAAAGAGACCTCCTGCTTCCAAGTCATCTTAGGCCATAGTTTGCTGGCTTCATGTCTACCTCCAATGAAAGAAACAAACAAAACACAACCCTGTCCCTGCCTGACATATGACATGAATGTACATTTGCGCTACCAGGGACTGTTTGGGTGACCCTGGTACAGGCCACTTATTAGCAGCCAGTGTGTATTTGCTTCTTAGTCTAGAGACATTTACCAGAGTGGAGGGATACTGAGAGAGTGCCAACACGAGGGGGAAGCCAAAGCCCAGAAATGGAAAAAGTTTAAGGTCACAAGACATGGGAACTTAGCAATACCTTGTTTAAACCTCACAGCTACCTGGGAGGAAATCCCCACAGGAAGCACACATAGATAAACTGTGGGCTCCCCATTCCCTGAGCTGGGTGCTCTCATCCAAGACAAGCCTTCACCTCTTTCAAACTGCATGCAAACAAAAGACACCATTTACAGTCCCCCAGGACAGAGTGATTAGTTAAAGAAAAAAAAAAGTGAATTATCCTTGAAAGCCCTGTAGCCTTTCTAACTTCCTTACTTGGTTCAACTAATATCAAAGGCTTAAGCCACTGAAGAGCCTTGACTGGACTAACCGGTTTGGAAGCTTTCAATTTTCTCAGTTTCATGAAAACTGTAGGTTACACAAATATGTAGTGAGAACTTCTATACTGAGAAAGCAATAAATTAAAAAAAAGTCCTCCTATATTGGAACAAACACACTGATCCACACACTTCAGCATAACGAGGACAAAAATCTAGAGTAATTCTTTATAACAAAACAAGAATTATAATACAGTGCTAGAAAATAAAGAAGAAAATATTCTTTTTCAGGTTTGATGAAAAATGTTGGAATCTAAATAAATGAATACATCTTACAACATCGGGATATAAGCCCAGTGATTCCCAAAGGAGCCAGACAGTGGTGAAGGGGACAGAAAGTTGGTCTCCTCTGGCCTCCAATTAAATGAAGGAAACAAAGATTCAACTAGTAAATATATGAAAAATAAAATATTTCTTTGTATATAGCATGAAGTAAGAGCTCAGGGTTCTGAGGGATGATAACAGAATGGATGGGAAGAGGGGAAATTAATTATAGGGTGGGACATTGTAGGGTGCTTTTCTGATGGACGTTTTCATGGTGACCGGGGGCAGTCCTAATGAAACTCAGAGACTGACAGCTCAGAACTGACGAGCAGAAAGCTCATGAGAGTGGGAAGAAAGCAGAAACTCACTGCCTGCAAAGAAGGGAGTGGAATCTGAGGTCACTCAGGCTTCCCCTGGAGGGGCAGACAGACAGGAAAGGCTTCATGTCCACTGTGATGCGGGTGCCAGCAGCTGCTGGTGGTGGAAGAAATGTGCCCAACTCTCCTTTCCCTCCACAAAGGAAGCCAGGGGCAAAGGGCTGGGTGGTCCACTGGACTCTGCAGAAGGACCAGCTCACAGTGACTCTCCATCTTAGCCCCCTTTGTCCCACATCCCAGATAACATAAAGCCCAATGTCCTACTTACAGGATGGCTTATTTATGTAAAAGATACCATATTGTCCCCAAGTCCTATTTATAGGACAATCTGTATTTTCACTGTGAATGATAATAAAAGATATATAAACTCTAGGTTATGGTCCCCAACCTATTTTAGTGCACCTGGGTCAATTTCACCAGAACTGAAGACCTGAGACGTAAAGAGTTCAGAGTATTCCATTTTTTCAAATATTTCAGATAGAGAAACTGTCACATGGTTTAGCTTCTAGGCTTTAAAACTAAGTGCCTACTGACCACGGTCCATATTCTATTGATATTTTACCATTTTATACCTTAAAAGGTGAGAAAGTACGTTTTGTGAGCAGACGTGTCCTATTTTAGATTTCAAGAACAACAACAACAAAAAGAGCAAAAATAATTCTCAAAGAACTCACATCAAGTATAAATCACACTTCATGAAATCTCTCCAAGTTTTCCTTCAAGATGCTCTCCCTGTAGGTCATATTTCAATTCCATTAAAGGCTTTAGGATTAACAGGAGAAAAGAGAACACAGATTCCAGGAATACCTGATAAATTCAGTGGTGGGATGAGAGCACAATTCACCTGAAAAAGTTCATTGTGAACAGCCCTGAAGAGGAATGAGAATCAGGCAGTTACAAGCTCCTGGAAGGTGGAGTCCTAGTCCAAGGAACCTGCATCCCAGGTCTTATGTCCACCAAAAAGGAAAATTAAAAAATTTAGACTTTGTAGACTAATGATGCTTGCTGCAACTGAATCAGGACATCCAATGAAATGATGTAAGTAAATCCTAAAGAAGTATCTTGATGCGATAATAAAAAAATACAAGGACAATATCATTATTCTATTTTTAGTCAAGTATAATTGACAGATACAACAAAGTAAACCCTCATAGGCTGGCTGGAAAAATATTGGGGAAGAGCTACATTTGTGGTCACCAATAATCAAATTATTTTTCATTTTTCATTTTTAACCTAACCACAAAAACCTTTTAAAATATTGTTATTTCAGTCAAGATTACCACATTCTTTCAAAAATATATTGTTTTATTCAAACGATAGCACTAAAGAACAAATAATTTTTTGTAGGAGGATATTCCAAAGGAAAAAAATTCTCAGTGGAGAATCAGTGACAGGTTAAAGAAAGTGTAGTCCACTGGGTGCAGTGGTGCTCACCTGACTCAGGAGGCTGAGGGGGGAGGGTTGCAAGTTCAAAGCCAGCTTCAGCAACTTAGCGAGACTGCGTCTCAAAATTAAACATAAAAAGGGCTGGGGATGTGGCTCAGTGGTTAAGTGCCTCTGGGTTAAATCCTCTGTACCCTCCCCCACCAAAAAAATCAGAAAAAAGTCAGTGGAGTCAGTAAAAAACAGAAATCTGTGGTCCAGGTTGTGGGAGGGAAAGGGGTAAATAAAAGTCTAAAAATAAAGGCCAGGAAGTCTTTATTTAGGGAAAGCCAAAAGCAAGAGAATATTTTAGGATTCCTTCTAGCAATAACAAAATTACTGAGATAAAATGGAATGAGAGGAAGACAAAGAGTTAAGGGAAAGGTTCAACATAGAAATTAAGGTCTTGAGGAGCAAAATTTAAGCTTTGCTGAGGCTGAGGCAGGAGGATCGCAAGTTGAAACACCGCTTCAGCAACTTAGTGAGGTCCTAAGCAATTTAGCATGACCCTGTTTCTAAATAAAGAATAAAATGGGTTGTGGATGTGGCTTATTGGAAAAGAGACTATGGGTTCAATCCCCAGTACTTAAAGAAAAAAGTTTTACAGTGGCTTTAAATAGAACAATAGGGACTTGATAAGTCAGCAACTGTTTACTAAGTCCAGGGGAGAACAGGCAGAATTAGTTGGGCCACTGATCAGGCAGAGAGGTGAGGAAAATCTGATGCTATCCCACCAAGTGCAGAATGACACAGATAACATGCGCAGCTCTCTCTGAAGTACAGAACTCAGGAATCCGAAAGAAGATTTTTGTCATTGGCATCTCCACAGAGATTTTTAAAATTTTATTTATTTATTCGAATTAGGTATACATGACAGCAGAATGCATTTTGATTCATTATACACAGATGGAGCACAACTTTTCATTTCTCTGGTTGTACACGATGTAGAATCACACCACATGTGCAGTCGTACATGTACCTAGGGCAATGATGTCCATCTCATTCCACCATCGTTCCTGCTCCCGCGTTCCTCCCCTTCCCTCCCTCTCCTTTCCCAAAGTTCCTCCGTTCTTCCCATGCTCCCTCCCCCATTATGAATCAGCATCCACTTATCAGAAAGAACATTTGAACGGCGAGGCTGCTAAGCAATTCAGTGAGACCCTGTCTCTACATAAAACACAAAATAGGGCTGGGGATGTGGCTCAGTGGTCGAGTGCCCCTGAGTTCAATCCCCGGTACCAAAAAAAAAAAAAAAAAAAGAGAACATTCGGCCTTTGGTTTTTTGGGATTGGCTTACTTCACTTAGCATGATGTTCTCTAACTCCATCCATTGACCTGCAAATGCCATGATTTTATTTTCTTTTAATGCTGAGTAATATTCCACTGTGTATATATACCACAGTTTCTTTATCCATTTATCTGTTGAAGGGCATCTAGGTTGGTTCCACAGGTTAGCTATTATGAATTGTGCTGCTATGAACATTGAAGTGGCTGCATCACTGTAGTATGATTTTTTTTATTAGTGGAATATTTTACATTTATTCATGATGATTCAAATTCAGTGTGTATTTTGCACTTAATAGTACATCTCTGTTCTAACTAATTACACTTTATGTTCCAAAGAGTCACATATAACCACTGATTACCTTACTAGATAACATAATTGTATACTATCTCATAAAATATCTTGAACTTAAATGTTATAGAACTACAATTTAAATTTTAAAAATAAAGAATTTATAGTAGAATATCTTAGAAATAATTGGATAATTCATATTGAATACAATATTACTAATCAGAATTCATATTTGCCATGGCAACATGGAAAAATTTATAAGCCTAGCAAGGCAAACCCTTCATCAAACCTGCCTGTTCTTTTTTCTTTCTTTTTTAAATTTATTATTTTTATTTTTTTAATTTTTATTTTTTTAACACATCAGAATACATTTCAATTCACAGTACACATGTGGAGCACAATTTTTCATTTCTTTAGTTGTACACAAGGTAGAGTCATAGCATTCATGTCTTCATACATGTACCTAGGGTAGTGATGTCCATGTCATTCCACTATCTTTTCTACCCCCATGTCCCCTCCCGTGCCCTTCCTGTCTTTGCCCTATCCAAAGTTCCTCCATTTCTCCCCTGAGCCCCACCCCCACCCCCATTATGGGTCAGCATCACTAATCAGAGAAAGCATTTGGCCTTTGGTTTTGGGGGGACTAGCTTAGTTCACTCAGCATGATGTTCTCCAACTCCATCCATTTACCTGCAAATGCCATGATTTTATTTTCTTTTAATGCTAAGTACTATTCCATTGTGTATATATACCACAGTTTCTTTATCCATTCATCTATCGAAGGGCATCTAGGTTGGTTCCACAGTTTAGCAATTGTGAATTGAGCTGCTATAAACATTGAAGTGGCTGCATCACTATAGTATGATGTTTTTAAGTCTTTAGGGTATAGACCCAGGAGTGGGATAGCTGGGTCAAATGGTGGCTCCATACTGCTTTCCAGATGGGTTACACCAATTTGCAGTCCCACTAGCAATGTATAAGTGTGCCTTTCCCCCCACATCCTTGCCAACACTTATTGTTGATTGTATTCCTGCTAACTGCCATTCTGACTGGAATGAGATGAAATCTTAGAGTAGTTTTGATTTGCATTTCTCTAATTACTAGAGATGCTGAACATTTTTTCATATATTTGTTGATTGTTGTATTTCTTCCGAGAAATGTCTGTCCAGCTCCTTAGCCCATTTATTGATTGGGTTGTTGGGTTTTTTGTTGTTGTTGTTGTTGTTGTTTTGGTGTTAAGTTTTTAAGTTCTTTATATATCCTGGATATCAGTGCTCTATCTGACATGTGTGTGGCAAAAATTTGCTCCCAAAATGTAGGCTCTCTCTTCACCTCATTGATCGTTTCTTTTGCTGAGAAGCAGCTTTTTAAATCCATCCCATTTATTGATTCTTGATTTTATTTCTTGTGTTTTCAGAGTCTTGATAAGGAAGTCAAGGCCTAATCCAACATGATGAAGGTTTGGCCTACTTTTTCCTCTATTAGGTGCAGGGTCTCTGGGCTAATTCCTAGGTCCTTGATCCACTTTGAGTTGAGTTTTGTGCATGGTGAAAGATTGAGGGTTAGTTTCATTTTGCTGCATATGGATTTCCAGTTTTCCCAGCACCATCTGTTGAAGAGGCTGTCTTTTCTCCAGTGTATGTTTTTGGCACCTTTGTCTAGTATGAGATAACTATTTATGTGAGTTTGTCTCTGTGTCTTCTATTCTGCACCATTGGTCTTCATGTCTATTTTGGTGTCAATACCATGCCACTTTTGTTACTATAGCTCTGTAGTCTAGTTTAAGGTCTGGTTTTGTGATGCCTTCTGCTTCACTATTCTTGCTAAGGATTGCTTTGGCTATTCTGGGTCTCTTATTTTTCCAAAAGAACTTCATGGTTGCTTTTCCCATTTCTACAAGGATAGTCCTTGAAAATCTAACCAGAGTAACTAGACAGATGAAAGAAATTGAAGGGATACAAATAGGAAAAGAAGAACTCAAACTATCATTATTTGCCGACAACATGATACTATACTTAGAGGATCCAAAAATTCCACCAGAAAACTCCTAGAATTAATAAATGAATTCAGCAAAGTAGCAGGATCTAAAATCAACACCTATAAATCAAATGCATTTCTATACATCAGTGATGAATCCTCTGAAAGAGAAATTAGGAAAACTACCCCATACACAACAGCCTCAAAAAAGAAGAAAAAAAGATACTTGGGAATCAATCTAACAAGAGAGGTGAAAGACCACTACAATGAAAACTACAGAACACTAAAGAAAGAAATTGAACAAGACCTTAGAAGATGGAAAGATCCCCCATGCTCCTGGATAGGCAGACTTAATATTTTCAAAATGGCCATACTACTCAAAGCGCTATAGATTAAATGTGATTCCAATTAAATCCCAATGTCATTCCTTACAGAGATGGTTTAATAGACAATTTGAATAGGTCCTTGAACATGGACATGCATTTCAAAAAAAAAAAAGAGTACGTTCCAGATCCTGTTACTATCTAAGGGAAATATATCTTATGCTTTTAGATGAAATATACAGATTTTAAACAAAAACCTGGCACTTGCCACCCATTTTGGTTATCAACATTACCACCCTAGGATTCACAATACCAATATAATGTAGGTGGGGATTTATATTTTCCAGATTTGTACATCCACCAATGTTCCTTCAAAATCCTGTCAATTCACACTTCATCAGGGACTGTTGATATTTCACATCTGTTCACAGTCTGGTGACAGAGCAGCGTGAGGTTGATAAGAGCCGCCAAGTGTCCACAATTCTGCCATGCTAAAGTACTTCTTTTGTTTTTCCCTGATCTCCTGGGGAAGTTCCAAACCTCTCTGATAGTCAGAGCCCTGGCCTGTGAAATGGGAATAATAATAGCACTTCTTTTGCAGGGTTTTTAGAAGATTAAATGTGTTAATATTTTTAAAGCACTAAACACAGTGCCTGGCCCGGGGATAACACTCTATACATATTTATTATTCCTATCATTATTATTTGAGGGAACAAAGCAGAGAAACCAAGCCTTTTTCTAACAGTGTTTATATTATAATTTTCCTCTTCAATTGGACCCAAAATTCTGGTCCAACTGAATAATCAAATAAAAGCATGAATATTATTCCAGTTTATTGAAAAAGCAACGAAAGGACTAAAGAGGCTTGAAGAACTGAAAAGAGACATGGTAAAGAAATTCTCACAATTGTGACTAAAGAGATTTAGACACAGACAAAATCATGAATTTTGTCTCTACCTTGGAGAGCGGCTTAACGCAGGGATTCTAGGCCCTGGTGTGTTTTGGTGGAGATGGAAAGATGACAGGGAAGGAATCGCCAGGCTGCTCCTCTTCTGTGTCCCTCTCGGGTCCATCAGCTTCACATCCGTAATGTTCTGGGTTCAGAAGCCTCAATCCAGCCTTCGTGCATTCTGAAGACCTCATCTCTTATCTTCCCTCTCCACTGAGAGAGATGACAAGTCTCTTTTTAGTTTGACGAGCGTTGTGGGGAAAAGGGTAGCTGTGAATGGCCTGCAAGAGTACATGGAAGGTCTTTGCTGAGAGCACTTTCTGGAGAAAGTGGCAGAATGCACCAGGATCACAGAGCAGAACTCTCAGGTCATATGCTGGCCATACGTTTAGATGAGACAAGAAAAGGTTCTCCCTTGCAGCAAGCACCTCGGAACACCAAGGCGCTTCCACAGATGCCGGCTGAGTCCTCAGCCTGCAGTTCATATGGGCATGCCTTCACACAAGGTTGATTTGTCCAGGGGACTCTTAACCTCAGCAAGGAAAGGACAGTCTCCACGACTTTCTGAGTCTCACTGATAATGATGAATGAGGAATAAGGGTACCCAAATTCTGCTTCAGAAGTCTTCACCAAATGCTTGGTTTTCTTCTCTACCCTCACCCTGATGTTCAAAGTGAATTATCCTTTCCTTTCACTTCCTGGAACCTAATCTAGCTCCAAAACAATATTAACGAACATGGCTTTGACCACAAGCAATGGCTTACGCTCCTGACACAAAGATGAATGGAATGAGTCCCTTTCTTCAAAGCACTTACACCATAATTACCAGTACTGGTATAGATCATATCATTCTAGCAGCTTTCAATAGACATTAACAACATGTTGATGGAATCCATTTATTTAGCTAATTAATATTTCTATTGAAATAAACACTTAATGACTTCAACAGCCCAAATCTCATGAGACCAGAATACAGTGGTTCACAGCTCAACACTGGTTTAGAAGTTATTTGTACCCAGATTCTGTCCAAGGCATGCCTGGGTCCATTCTCCAGAATCGATTCTGTTTCTTAGGCTATTATATGAAAATGGTTGATATGTTTACAATAACCTATTGCATAAATTTTAATATTAATTTCAAAAAACACATAAATGCTAATAAATGCATATAGTTTTTATAAGCAGATACTACCTATGTTTTAACACATTAATTAATTGATTAGATGTTGGAGAGTCCTCCTCCTCCTTCTCCCTACCTTCCCTACTGCACCACCTACAGGGAGAAGCCAGTGTTTCTTAGGTGCTGGAAAGGGCATGAGGCAGCTTACCTGACTCTCACAACACTTCTGTTCAATGGATGCCTTTCGTTTTTTGTAACTCCTCTGTATCTCAGGGCTACATGAACATACCTTAAACACAATCAGAAGATTGTGACTTCAGCGGAGGGAAGGGGGAAGTCCAAATAACAAACTTTCCAGGTATGACTCTTTCATAACAAACCACTTCTGGGATGGCACATAACATGGGTCAGAGAGACTTAGAGCCACACATCAACTCGGGTCTCTCTCAGATATGAAGGCTGAGGTTAAGAAGAGTTCAAATCAGAGGCTCAGCCTGTGGCCTCCCATCTCCATCTTCATGCTGGAGAGTATGAAATAAAGGAATGGCCCTGTGACCAACGGCGACATTGAGAAAGTTCCTCCACGGATCCAGAGCTACCTGGCTGAACGGCTCTCTGGAGTATGGCCTTAGTTGGCACTCCTTACCTAGTTCACAGCTCACCCTGCAATGCTCTCATTTCCCCCACTCGTGTATTCTAAGTACCATGAGGACGTGGCTGGACTGCCCTGCCTTCCCAGAGCCACACCCTGTCCTGTGCATCCATACACCTTTTGGAGAAAGACATATATGGAATAATAAGGAAGAGAAACCACGCCTTCCCAGCTTTCCGCTAGCTGAATATGCCCCAGCCATCAACAGGAAGGACAGACACCAACGTGCATGACCTTTATGAGTAGCTTCATCATGAAGATATGTTCAGCTAGGGAAGACGAAGGGAGGAGCTGCTTGATACATCATCCTCTGCTCTGGGCTTCTCTCAGGAACCTGATCATTCAAAGGAAGCTAAAGGATTTCATTTGGGAAACACATGGCTGCCACAAGGACTGTCGGTTAATTGTAAGTGACAGACTCTAACGAGCATGTCTCAATTCAAAGGAAACCAGACTTTCCATGCACTTCGCATGGGACCATGCACCCAGCCTTCCTCCCTAGAGCATGCTGGGATTTGGAGCTGCGGCTGCAGTCAGCCTCCCTCTTCACAGGGAGGGGCTTAAATGAATGGGGGGGAGATGGTCCCACCTCACAGCCATCTAAGTGGTGATTTTCAGTGAGAAATTCAGGACCCACGTTGGTGCTCCCCACCTCTAATTCCTCATCATTGCAAGCAGCATCCCGTGGCTAAGAACGTTGACAGCCGTCAATGTCCAGTGGATCTCCGGAGCTCCCACCTCTGCTCTGGTGGTGTTCCCATTCCAGTTCAGTCACGTTCTAGTCTCTGAGCTCGTCTCCCTGCTGACGGTCTGTTCTTTCCCGTCCGTAGTTGTTTTTATAAACCATCACGTTGAACGGGTCTCCCTCATGCTCTGTTACAACAAGATGAATCCTCGGCCAAGAACTAAGAATTTCAAGCCTCCTTCTAGTCCAGTTCAATCCAAATCCAGCCCCCAATAACCTTTCTAGCATCTTCTGCCTCTCTTATCCTTTTTCTAAAACCTGAACTCCAGCTGCACTGGGTCCATGGCTGGCCATAAACAGGAAACCTCAGCTCCCATCTCAGGTCTCAGTTTCTGTTTGCTGTTTCCTGTGCCTGCTCTTCCCCTAGAAACCTCACTTCGTTGTTTTTTTTTTTTTTTTTTTTTTAATTCCTGAAGGCTACCTCTTCAAACCACCCTGTTGAAACAAAGCAGATCTTGTCATTTTCCATCTCCATCAGCTCGATTTTTCTGTAACAGCTGTTATCAGTACCTGATGGCCCATCCTGTTGTTCTTTGCCTCTGTGTTTATTGTCTACTGCTCCTATTAGTTCCACCAAGTCTGGGACTTGTATCTATCTCGCTCATTCTTTGCATGCCCAGTGTCTGGCATGCGGTAGGTTCTTTATAAATAAATTGATTTCACAAATAAAGCCACATGATTGGTGCTAGGGGAGTCATAAAAATAAGCAAGACATTGATGCTACATTCAAGAAATACTTCTACTGTGGGAGATAAATTCATTGTTCTGATTTACAAAGCCCATAAGCCTCCACGCCATCCTGTACTTTAATACAGCACTTATCAAAGAGGCCATAATTTCTCTAGTTTCTCCCTCATTCCCTGTAACGTAAATCCCTGGCGAAGCAGAGATAGTGTTGTATTTGACTTTGTGTCCTTGGAACTCAGATGGTATTGCATGACAATGCATACTGAATTTAGGAAGGAATGTACAAAGTCAGAATTCTATGGGAGGAAACCACCTCTGAGGATATATTTGAACTGGTTCATATACAGTGAGGAATGGCTGAAGGTTCTAAAGGGAAAAGCCATCAGAACACAGTCTTTGCTATAGAAAACTGGCTGACTCCCTCCTTGTAGATTTGCTGCCTCCTATGGTTCCAATCTAACACATACGCTGCCTGGCATTACTATAAAGTATGACAAAAATTTAGATGATAGGAACTCCTATAATGAGCATGCATCACCGATCCTGCAGCTTATCAAGTTTTATCATGCCACCTGTGCTTTGGATTTCTTTTTAAAAACATAAACATTACAATTTCAGGTAGTCACCTACTACAGCCTAAACTCTCAATATCATAGCAATCCAGGTAAATATTTTGATACAAGATTAGTTTCCCTTACTAAGTAAACTAACCCCTCACAGCCTACCATCAGAACCTATCAGTTATTGGTATCACTTCCTGTTTAAATATCACTCAAGTGTATGTAGTTTCTAAGTTTGGACAGGCAGGAATTAATGCAGTTGACTTTCAGTACATGCTGGCTGAAAATCGTGACTTTCCAAGGAGGAAAAGTTGACATATGTCCTGGATCTGGGCTGAAACCACATGAACGGTGCCTGGTACATTTGCAAGACGTGGAGCAAATCACCTTTGGGGTGGATGATGCTCCTTGTTCCCCAGCATACTGCCGCTGGTGTGCCATCAGGAGGACGTACGTTTCTACTTGTTTCTGTGGTGGTGATGGGTTATGTCAAGCTCTCCACCAGGCCCTGCCCTGTCCCCTTTGGAACTGACTGCATTCATTTGCTAAACAGACAGTTGGCGCTGGAAGCCATGCCAATGACCAGCTGTTAGAGATGTGATGAAGTCACCATGGGGCATCTACCCATTGGGCAGCTTTGCCTGGAGGGGCTGGATGATTGACAGGACGTCCCAAGTTCTCCCAAGGGTGATGTGGAAGAACCAGAGATGACCACCATGTTGGAAACAGCTGGTCCCAATTTTCCTCAGTTATTTATCTTCTCCTGCCCCTCTTACCCCTTTCCTTAAGGTAAAACCAAAAATAATAATGATGATGATCACAGGATAATGAGATGTTAGCAACTATGTGGTACATTCCCCTGATTTTATAAAGAAAGAAAATGAGATCCAGGGAGAACAAGGAATTGTACCAAGTCTCAAAACTGATTAGAGACAGAACTTGGTTATCTAGCATTAAGTTTTCTTGTCTACTTAATGAAGAGATGTGGCTTCATTTAAAAGGCCTTCTAGACCTGAAATTCTATCCTATTTGCACCTCAGCAGATATGCAGGTGCATATCTACTATTACTATGATGCAAAATAAAATTCCTGTACAAGATGACAGAGGCTGGAATACACTTAGCAATGAAAAGCGTTTGTTGAAGCTATGTCCCAGTGGAGCCCAGCTAAGATCCCAAGAGCCGGGCTTCAAACTGAGTGCACACTAGGCTTAAAGATCCAAATACTATACCCAGCCCAGACTTTTAGAATCTGAATTTCTAGGGGTTGAAAACCAAACTTCCAGTACAGACACTGCAAATTTATACCAATAGGCCCAACCTGGCCCTTTGTATTTTTCTTGTTCTTCTCTGTGTTAACATTTTGTTCCATGTAGGAATTTGAACACACTATTGTTATTTCATTCAATTTTTCAAGAGGAGCTAGAAGTTCTGTTTTATATGCATAGGTACTTGGCAGCAGCTAAGGAGAGGCTTCCCAGTAAGGCTGTGGCATTAGCTTTCCAGTTCAAAGTCCCCACTTCTATCACGTCCCTCATGTTACCAGTGGGGTACCTGTAGACATCGGACTTTTTAACCTTTGCCCTAGTTCAACCCTACATCGGATGCACTTCTTGGTACAAGACACACCTTGCTAGCTGAGGTATTTGTTTTTCTTTCTTTTGCATCTGCCAGATTACCTGGCACAAAGCTCATTGCATAGATGTCACACGCAAATGCAGTTATTAAGGTAAACATACCTTGAAATATGTATGAGGAGGTCTATGAATAAAGGAAAAAGAACTGGGATTTTGAGTCTAGGCCTAGATTCAAATTCTGATTCCACTCCTTAAAATCTTTGCAACTTTAGACCATTTGCATAACCTCCTTTTTCCTCATTTGTAAAGTGAGAAAAACAGAATTTAACTCTTGGTAATGCTCAGGTGTGTGAATAATATATATGTATACATATGTACGTACATACATGTCTATATGCATATGTATATACATACATTTGTATAAGACTTGGTAAAGGCTGTGCATTGAGAAATTAATGAATGGTCACTGTGAATGTGAGGCAAGAAGATAAACACAGCTTTCTTAGAAGGCTGGAATAGAAGCCCAGTTTATTTAACCTTGTGAAGTCTGTGAGTTCGCAGATTCTTGGTGCCTTGGTGCAGAAACAAACTACAGAAGCCTGCAAGTGGGTAAACATTTCTGTCCTGTGAACTATGCTTGCCTTCGGCTGCATTCAAATTGCCACTCCAAACAGATGCTGGGAAGGAAGGAGGGAGCCTGGGGGCAAAAATAGCAAAGGGCTGTGTGCTTTAAATTAGACTAATACCCTCCATCCAGCTCCAGAGAGACATAAATAAGAGAAGATGTCAGGCCAATGCATATGCTGCTAACTCGCTAACACATACATAACTGAAAGTGTGCAGGGATTTCCAAGTTTGCCTCATGCTCTCAGAGATGTCCCTGGCTCACTCAGCTGTCATGCAAGGTCTCTTCCTGTTACGAGCACAGTGTGGCAGGAAGACTAGAGTGGCTTTCTTGCCAAACCCTGACTCCTTGCCATCCCCTGTTAGATAGTTACCTAGCAGACTGTCATGGATCAGTTTATGCTTTTCAGAATGTCAGATGGCCCAGGTCACCATCATCACGGAATAAACTGGATTTCAACAAAGCAAGCATGTCTAGGATTCCGGATTTCAATGCAAACAGGGTTTTGGAAGCAATCTCAAAATGCGTACTATGGAGAATGTTCACACAGAGGCGGCTTTGCCATAACTCTGCCTGCTCATGCCTCGTACACTGCACTTTACTCCATATCCCATTCTGGTATTTGAAAGAGAATTGCTTCTGCTATCATGTCTTTTTTTAAAGAGGCGATTATAGGCTGCATATCAGTGGCTTACCATGATCATATTAAGGAAATCAACAGCAGGATGTTGAGTTCTTTAACTTCTGCCAAAAAAAGAGTTTTATTTGATTCTCCAACCATAGCTAAGATAACATGTGAACCAAGATGACAGCCAATGTCTTACATTTGTCTATCAACAACCAAGGCTGTGAGTAAAACTGAACCTTTTTCTCCAGTAGTTTGTTTATTTAACTGATGACTGCTGCTCTCATTGTGTGCTACAGACACATCCACACAGCTTGGATGAGAAATATGGAGACAGCCCTCATATTCTCTTAGGCATCATCTCTCACCACTTGGCCCACCCCCCATCCTGTCCTACTTTCCAGGCAGGCAGGCCTTTCAGCCCTTCTTTAAACTCATGAAACCTGTTTCTGACTTTCTCTAGTAGGAACACTATAAACCCCAAACTCTCTGCAAAGTTGGATTTATCTACTCAGAAAATTTTTCCTTGATGATCTAATCAAAAATAGTCCCAAGTCAGAATTTCAGATGGCACAGGCTGGAACCAAGTGCCTAGGCTCAAACCTTGGCTCCACTGTTTGTAAGGCTTGGGAGCTTGGGAGGCTCATTGATGCTATGTGCCTCAGTTTCCCCAACATGACCAAGAGTAAGTAAACCATAGCAGCTTGCTCTGGGCTTCAGGCACTAGTATATACATAAACCACTTAGAACGCTGCCTGCTACACAGCGAGTGCTTGGGTGGCCTGGTGCAGTTGCTGCTTCCCTGACCGAAAATATCGTGGTCTTTGACAAGCATTCAGGATTACAGAGGGGAGGGAACCTTGCAAATTCTAGCTCAGCTTTATATCCCCAGCTTCCCAGGAGCAAGAGAAGCATCGGATGCATAACAGATTCTGAGTGTTTGTTAATTGGATAAATAATGTCCAAATGGTGCTTTTGAGGCAAGAGGGAATATTCTAATGAAATTGGCATCAGTCAACCAAACAAGGGAGTCATTAGATGGAGAATCAGGGCTCCTAATTCAGACAGGAGTAGCCAGCCTTTGCATTATCTGGTTCCACAAAAGGTATATGAGTGCCAGCCTAGATAGAAATTTGGATTTATTTTGTTAGCTACTGTTTTCTTTTTCCCTTTGGCAGGGAAGAGTAGTCTGGAAAACTTCTTTCACCACAGTGTGTGATTGTCAGATTAATTTATTCAGCAAATATTGAGCATTTATAATGGGCTAAGTGCTGACCCAGGCCCTGGATCAAGGAATGAAACAGGGCTGTGCACTGTCCTCGGGGTACTTGGGTCCTGACCAGGAAAACCCACAGCTCAGCAGACACGACAAGACAAACCCCTTCTGCCTGACCCCTACCACCCAAGAGTCTGGGAGACCAATTATGAGACCTAATCAATTTCTGGAAAGGTTTCTTATGAGAGGAGACATTTAAGCTTAGCACTTAGAGGCCATAGCTAGCCAGGTGAACGAGGAGGGAGTGGGGAGGGAGCTCCAGGTGAGGGAGCAGAAGTGAGGGGAGAAGGGCTGGGTGCCTGCAGCTATTGGATTTGTCAAGCACTGCATGGCTACGTGCCCGGGCATGCGCACGCTACTGGGAGTGGAATGCAGCAAGTTTTTCAGAAGCTCCAAGCTTTAAAAAACACCATGTGAACACACGTGTGCTTTGAGATAAAAATAACATCAGCAGCAAAAATTTACGTTGAGGTGACATGCAAATAGGCAGGATTCTGCAATTTGGAATAAAACCCACAAAAGCCACTAAGTTCACCAAAGTTAAGGACTTTGAGACTTATCCTGAGGAATATGTCTACTCATGGGGGAATTTAAGAGGGAGGGTGCCCATGGCTGCAACGTGGAGGATGAAAGGAGGAGGAGCATTGCGGCCAGGAAAGGCTTCGAAAGCTACTGCTTAGGGCTTCTGCAAGAGCTAACAGCAGCGACCACCAACCCAAGAGGGCAGAGAAGGAAGAAACAAACTGAGGAGATTAGATTGACAAGGGTTTAACCACCAAGAAGAGGTAGAGGAGACAATCTAAGGAGGGTGCTCAGATCTCTCCTGTAGGCAACTGGGCACCTTTAGTCTCCTCTTTATCACCTGTGAAGAGTCACCCAGCCTGCTGGTTCCCTATAGAGGCTCCTTCAGCCCATCAAGTCTATAGTCGAGACTTTCTGGCTGAGCAGCCACTAGCCACTGTGGCTACTTAGTTTATTCAAATGAAATAAAATTAAACATTCAGTGCCACACCCACACCAGCCACATTTCAAGTGCTCAGCAGCCACAGGTGAACAGCACAGAAGGTCCTGCTGGTCAGTGCTGAATCTAACGATCACCAAATATGCTGGAGATGCAGCCATAAGCCACGTCACCATCCTGCCATTGACTTTATCTTTCAGTCTGTCCAGTAACCCCACGTCTTTTTGTTTTCCTTTTTAATCTAAAGGACATCAAACCACTTATAGAAACCACCCATTTGCCATAAGCATGAATTGCCCACACAAATACCATAAAAGATAAACATGGCAGAGTTAGACACCAAGTCCTTGTGCTTTCTCAGGCTTACACAACACCAAAAGAAGCCTGTGGCTAACAAGCAGGACCTACCATGTCAATAACTAGTAAATACTTATGCACTCCTGACAGGGAGAGGGAAGAGGGTGGCTTAACAAGATTCAAACAATCTCCCTTTTATAACTGCAAAGAGCTTTATGAACCAACCAGTCTGTTGGCCTTAGAAATAATGAGACCAGCCAGGCATGGTGGTGCACACCTGTAATCCCAGTAGCTCGGGAGGCTGAGGCCAGATGATTGCAAGTTCAAAGCCAGCCTCAGCAATGATGAGGCACTAAGCAATTCAGTGAGACCTTGTCTCTAAATGAAATACAAAATAGGGCTGGAGATGTGGCTTGTGAACAGTCCCTAGCACCGTCCCCTGGAAAAAAAGAAATAATGAGATCATAATATCTGAAAACCACCACCAAACCTACAACTAGCAGAAACCAAAGAACAGAAAGAAAACGTATTTTCTTCCTGTCAGGGGCAGGCAAGGAGACACAGTTCATTTCAGATCAAGCCATGTTTCCCTTAGAGCCTCCAGAGCCTCACCAAGGACCCTTTCACACCTTGGGAAGAAGGTGGTTTGGAAAACTGGACAGAGGTGCCCATACAGCAATGTAACTCATGCTGCTAGGAACTAAATAACAACACATTTCATGGATTACTTCACGTGCACAGGAACTTCAGTATCAGACAAATAGTTCAAGATTAAAGATGCCCCGTCATTGCACAGGAAATAGAGGAAAATGATAAGAATCATTTAATCAAATTGTTGATCACACACTCCATGCCAGGTACAACAGGCAGTGTCACAGGAAGGAAGGCAGTCAGGTCACAGGTGTCACTCCCTCCTCTGTTCAGAACTCAGAGTAAAACCTGGAGCTCTCCCCATGGCCCACTTGGGGTGCCATGAATTTCAGGATTGAACTGACACACCTTTGACTAGGTCTCCTAGGACTCACCCCTCACTGATTCTGCACAACCTACACTGGCCTCAGGGCCAGTCCTGAAACATGCCACATGAGATCCCCAGGGTGGGACTTCATCAGGTCTGCGGCTTCTGTCCATAACACTTTCCCCATGGGGCTCTCCTCATTTCCTCCTGTTCTTGTGGCTTTCTCAGTGAGAACTTTCCTGAACTGCCAGTGTGGAATCCCATCTCCCCTGCCTGGCCACTGCTGTATTTTCCTCCACCCACACTTGCTCTCTGAAACACCATAAATGCCTTACAGTTTGGTTCTTGCCCCTGGAGCACAGACTCCCGAGTGGCAGGTACCTTATTTTGTTTGTTATTGCATCCCCAGGTCCTCGCCTGGAGTGGGCACCAGGACTACTGGTTGAGTGAATGATTGCCTCCATCCTGGTGGAATGTACGTCCTAGGTGGGAGAGCCTCGTGAGAAAGCACCAGGTACTGAAGTGACGCCCTTCTGATGCAGTAAGAATGCATTTCATTTCTTATTAAAATCAGAAGGTACAGACACTACTATTAGATCCTATTATATGCTAACTTGATGAGTGGGCCTGAAGAGGGGACTTTCAGACAGTATGAAGAGATCATCACCTCCCAAAAATCTGAAAAATGTTGTTCTCAAAGGAAGAAAAAGACCTAGAATCTGTGGGTATCCACAAAGAGGTAATGTGAGCGCAATTTCACCCAAAGTCAGTCACATTTTTATGGACAGTCTTTAAAGCACTTGAAAACTGGAAGGGATCTCAGTGACCATCCGGTCACCAAAGATGTGAAAATGGATGTCCAGGGCAGGCTGTGACTTTTTTGAGGTCACAGAATGGACATACACTGCCTAGAACCCTAGTGCAGCCCTCCTGAGCGTGTCCCCAGTCCTGTGCAATCTCTACTGCATGGGGGCTGGGGCAAGGACTCAGCACAACAGACTTCCTAGGCGTATGTGCTTCCTCCAAATGGGGAGCCAGGCAGGGTGGCACTCTGGGGGCCCAGGCTGCTTCGACTGAGATTATAATGGACCATGTTCTGAACCCTCTGCTGTTGTGTAAGCCAGCTGCTATGATCTGAATATTTACAATGTCTCCTCAAAATTCATTTATTGAAATTGAGGGCGTGGTCTTAGGGGTCAGGACCTTTGGGAGGTAATTACATCCTGAAGGTAGATTGAGGGATTAGTGTCCATATAAAAGAGACCCCAGAAGCCACATTGGCCCTTTGGCCACATGAGGACACAGCAAGAAGGTGAGGCGGCAACCTGGAAAAGGGTCCTCTCCTGAACCTGATCATGTCAGACCCTGACCTCTGACTTCCAACCTCCAGACCTGATATAGAGTTCTGTGGTTTGGAAGCTATCCAGTCCACGGTGTTTTGTTACAGCAGTCCAACAGACTAATCCCCTAGCCAAGCAAAACACCTCCCTGGACTGGGCCTTTTATAACCTAGAGGGCTCTACTGTGACTTTTGCTCCAGGTCCAATCTTTCTTCAAACACCCCTGACAAATGGAGGCTGAGCACAGGGATCCTCTCCACCCGGGAGGATTCACGGAGCCCTGGTTTGTACCATCTTCAGCTGACTAGGAAGCATCACGTGGCCTGGAAGGATTATCGCTGCCAAGCTGTTTGACTCAAGTTGACCATGATTGATGATGATTTTGTTTGTTTTTCAAGACCATCAACTTCATTATAAAGATCTGTCCAGCAGAATCCATTCAGCTTGATATCACTGCACATTAAAATACATCCTCAGCAGCCATTTAGTGGGGCCAGAGTGGGAGATAATGGTCCTACTGGCAGAGGATTTTTCACTGGGCAAAAGGGGCCAATGATTGTTTACAGACCATTCATTGCTTTTGTCTGCAGAGCTGGTAGTCATAGGATAGGTAAGCCACTGGACCCATTATTAAAACCTGGACACTAGTTAGGTGATAATTTTGAGGCTACTTAACCTCTGAGCCTCAGCAGTCTCATCTAAAATATTTTTAAAAATGGCTTCACGTGGGGGCTGATGTGAGGATTAGATATTTGTCCAGTCCCTGGCCCAAAGAAAAGTGATAGTCATTAGTTTTATCAGAGAAGAAAGTTTGGGGAGAGAGAAAATATAAGCGAGATGTCAAAGATTTGTGTCAAAAGAAATTGATCAGTATTTAGACATACCTTAATAAGCAGAAAGGAGAGGGGAACTGACCTATCAGAGAGTTAGATAAGGCAATTTTAAATGTAGTTTATGAATAACAATGAAATAACATTCTCTGTCAAGATGCGATTTTTCAAGGAAAATTTTCAAGAAAATACCTACCCTACTATAAAAAAAAATCAGGAAATTCTTGGATTTGGGGGATTCTGGGATCTGAAAATAAAAACTATAACTGAAGTAACAGAATTGCCATCTTTATTCTTCCTAAGAAATGTCATTATAAACCCAAATCTATCACCTTCTGTCAACATAATTTAATAAATAAAAGACCAGGACATTTTCTTAGCCAAAGGTAAGAAAGAGTTTGTATATACACACAGACACATACAAGCATCCTGATTTCTTCTTGTCCTCTTTGAGCATCACTGATTCATCGGGTCTAGAATGGTCCTTTAGCTTGTGCCTGCGTGACATCCACAAGTGAACCAACTCAGCAGTCCTCATACCAAGGCAAACAGCAAAGCTGTAAGACCACATGACCATCTGCATATACATGGCAATCCCACACTGGCGTCACCATGTCTGCCTGGGCTGTCAACATGGAGAAAATCAAACAGGTATGAAATGCATCTACCTGTGACTACTGAGCACATGATGCTCTCCTATATCAGCAGGGCTTCACAATACCCACTTCTGGTCTGAGTTGATCTGAAGAAGGACAGAGTGAGCCCCAGAAGCAAAAACCACCCAAGGAGCCGGACGTGGTGGCTCGAGCCTATAATCCCTGCACTTTGGGAGGCTGAGACAGGAGAATCGTGAATTCAAAGCCAGCCTCAGCAATGGTGAGGCGCTAAGCAACTCAGTGAGACCCTGTCTCTACATAAAACACAAAATAGGGCTGGGGATGTGGCTCAATGGTCAAGTGCCCCTGAGTTCAATCCCTGGAAAAGTAAAGAAAAGAAAAGAAAGAAAGAGAAAAGAAAAAGAAATACCCAGGGTAGGCTAGTAATTTTACCTCTGAGAAGACTAGACACGCATTTAGGTCTTCCTTCTGAATCAACCAGCAGTTAGTAAATGTGATCTGAGATGGGGTTGGAAGGTGGTTAGAGAGGGTCCGTGGGGAGGCCAAAGTTCTCTGAAAGTCTAATATGGCCCAGGAATGTGGCCCCAAGGACCCTGCTCCCCAGCTGCCCACTCAGTGTGGCTGTATCACGCTGGCTCCCTGGTTGCTCCAGCCAGCCCTGCTTCCTCCTCCTACAGAGCATCTGCATAAGCCATTGTCTCCACCTGGGGTGCTTGTGAGGTCTCCTTTTTGCCTGGTTAGGATGTCTTTCCACCACCTCCCAGCTGAATCACCATTCTTTCAGAATCGCCTCCCCTCTCCATGAATCACTCCTCCTCAGCACCATGCACCTTTCTTTTGAAGTAGGACAGCTGCAATTGTTCATCTCCAGGATTCCTTAACAGAACACCCAACCCGACAAGGTGGGAGGCTGTACATTCCAGAAGGGCAAGGATCATACCCTTTAAAAAGTCCATCGTCTCTAGCATGCACCCAAGGCCTTGATGTGGAAGAGGAGTTTAAAAATAGAAGAACAAAAGGATGGAAAGCACCATGAAACAGGACTCTGGAAAAAAACCTGACCTGGAAAAGCATTTAAAAACCTGCTATAGAGAAAAGTGATGTAGCAAATATTCCTGTGATTATTACTACCACTGTTACTACAAGTAGCCATGGTGGTAACGGTACTTCCTCATGTTTATGAGGCACATACCATGATAGGCTGGGCAGGGCGCCACGCTCCTTCATCTCATTAGTTCTCCTAACAGCACTCTAGGGTAGGGAGAATATCATTAATATTTTGTAGATGAGGAAACCGAGCCTCCCCGGCAAAAGTTAAATAACATGCCCAAGACCACCCAGCCGGTATGAAAAAGCTAAAATTTTCACTAGTCATTGACTACCAAGTTCTAGCCTGGAACTATAATCATCTATAACTCTCTACAACCCTCAGTTCAAGTCTTACCTAAAATTAAAGAACGTGTAATCTGTAGACATTCCAACCGGGTAAATAAAGCCATTGCCACTTGACAGTGAGGAAAGCCAAGAGGTTAATCAACTTACTGTGTTTGCCATAAAGGGAAATTTGAAATATCAGCAGAAAAAAAAATTAATATGGCTTCAAACTGCTGTAAATTAAAAACAGATCGCAGCCCTTCTACAAAAATATGACTACACTTTAGCATAAAGTCATTTAAAAATAACTGTTTCCAGACGCTATATGGGTTATGAACCAGTTTCACATGATTAGTATAAATTTTGAAGGAAGCTGTTATCAGAACCACAAAGTTGAAAAAATCATTTTAGACCAAAACCGCAGGAAAATTTTGAAGGTAAAAAATCTTAATCGAAAAACAAATGTTAAAGGTAAAACAATTGGTCAAACAAAACCTGCAAAGAGGAAGTTCTAAGTTCCAGCACACAGGGGAAATCAAGATTCCAAGAATGCGCATAAGAGATGGGGGTTGGTTTATTTTGTAAACCAAAGTCAGAGACCAGGTGGACTCCGAAAACATTATTGTTTTCAGAGTTGCACATGAAAGGATTTCCCAGCTTTGTTCACCAACCATGTGCCAATCCATGTTGCTTTTTAAAATACTCACGTTGTTCCAAATCTAACGTTATTATTTCTACATGTAGAGTAAGGAAGAAAAATAGTTTTAGGATCTGATTCAGACATGGGAAAGAAGAAAAAATCAACGGGGTGGAAAAACGAGAGCTTTGTGTGTTTATTTACTCCTCTGCAAGTGAAATACATTCAAAAGGAGGGGATACTCCTTGTTTTTCCAATTCTCCCAGGTTCAGATATAAGAGCATGTCAGACTTCCCAAATGCTGTGCTGACAGTGTGAACAGACCACGTTGACCTTTCCCAGTGACCATTTGAACCATTACAATTATCCTGCAGATGCTACACTTCAGTGATGAAGACGGTGCTCTGCTCTTAACAAGCTTGATGCATTCATCTTGACTAGATATGAAGACGGAGAATAATATGGAGTCACTGGCACATCAACGTCAATCAAGTCCAAGAACTGAACAGATTTGTCCATTTATGCACATGAAGCATAAGAAGATTTATCTTAAAAAACAAAATAGAAAACACTGGTATTTAAGGCCGAGGTGGCTGTAAACCAGTAAGTATATATTCACATCAACATATAACTTTAAAAAATGTTGAATAAGCTGGGCGGTAACACATACCTGTAATCCCAGCACTTTGGGAGCTTGAGACAGGAGAACCACAAGTTCAAAGCCAGCCTCAGCAATGGCAAGGCACTAAGCAACTCAGTGAGACCCTGTCTCTACATAAAACACAAAATAGGGCTGGGGATGTGGCTCAGTGGTCGAGTGCCCCTGAGTTCAATACCCTATACAAAAAAAAAAAAAAATGTTGAATAAGTTGCCCACCTCCCACATGAGAAGATGTCACATAGTACCTAGACAGGTGCCTAGCTTGGAAACCTCAGAGAAGCTGGCAAGCCTAGAGTGTTGGGAGGCAGCCTGCAGCTTCCTTGTTTGCCAGAGTACTCTCTGTACCTTCCTACGTACATCAGTGTTGCTTGATTTCCTTTACATAACCAGCCTAACCCAGGATTTGAATTTGGGACACCTGACATAAAGGATGACAAGGGTAAGAAACCAGGAATATACAGTCCCAAGAAAAGCAGGAACCCCAGGGCAGTAGGAATGTCAATCACATCATGCAACGAGATGGAGAATTTCCAGCAGGCAGTGATTGAAACTGTCAATCACTTTAGAAAAAGTCAGAAAATCTAAAGGCTGAGAGCAATGTGTCAGCTTCCCAACGCGAGGGAGTTATAACTTTAGTTATAACCATGTTAAGGCGTTGATCAGAATGATTTCTCCACCTCTGCAGCATTGACAATTTGAACCAGGTCGTCTTGATTGTAGGGGGCTGTCAGTGCCTTGCGGGAAAGCGAGCAGCACCTCTGGCATCTACTACTAGATACCATACTTAGCCCAAGTTTTACCTAGAATCAAAGAATGCTTCATCTCTAGACATTCCAGTTGGGTAAAGAAAGCTATTGCCACTGGACAGCGAGGGAAGCCAACAGGTCGTACAGTAGCAATGGCCCTTCCCTGTGTGATAACCAAAAATGTCTCCAGACATCACCCAGTGTTCCCTGGCAAAATTACCCATGGCTGAGAACTACTGTTCTAGATGCAAATGGGTTAAGAAGTAGAAATTGAAGACCCGAAGAGAGGGAGGATGGAAAATATGTAACAAGATGTCTGGGTTGGATAAGATAAAACAGACAGAGCTGCCACCTGCCCCTATACAGACCATTAGCTTCACTCTGTTAGAAACAGCCTGGTCTCAAGTCCAGCAGATGCGTCAGCCCTGTGCACTTCCCCGTTGTCAGCATGAAGCTGTTCACTGGTGGGAAGTGAGGCCAGGACTGCTTTGGCCATCCTGTCCATCACCCAGCAGAGGCAAGGGATGATGCCAAGTTCGAAGCTAACAGGGAGGAAAGCAAAGATGCCTGGAGATGGAGAAAGACCAAGTTCCCCTGTCATTGCATAGTGCTTGAAATCCTGAGTCAGAACCAGACACTCTGTTTGCTTTTATCTCTTGGAGAAAGAAAAAAAGAAAAAGATCCAGGGAAGCTCCATTAGTTCTAAAGTTTCTATGCTTGTTTTGCTAAAAGACCATCCAGCTAAGTGATGCCTTCTGTTTCTCCTAAAAGCCTCTCTCTACTACTCGGTGTCAGGTTCCTAGAAAGTTGCCTCATCTCCCTGGTCATTGGTCATTTTTTATTTCAGTCATAAAATGGGGAAGAAAACTCCAGCTACCTCCCAGGTCTGTCTTGGGCTGTAAGCAGGACAAATGCCCAAGCACAAAGCATAGTCCCTGGGTCACACCATGTGCTCAGCACACGTCAGTAAGATAGCGTTCAGTGTGTAACCACAGCTCAATTACCACCACAGTGGCTGCTAATGCCAAGGATAATTACTACAGCAACTATAACTGCAATGTTCATAAGTATCTCTGATATAAATTAACCACAGATAGCTTGGCTGTCTGCAATCTAGAATCTTGTATGGATCTGTTTTGAAGAAGAGAGTGTTTTATCTGAATGCCTGGCCAGGTATGTCTTCCTTTAAGCAAAAGGACTTTCTGGTACCGAAAAGCACATAGCATAGCACTGGTTAGAATAAACCAATGCTCCATCGCTAGATCTCCCACATCAGCTAATAAGACGCTGAAAACCTACCCACTGATTTAAGACCTCAGAGATCTCTGTGGTGGCTCGTGCACATGGCAGACAGCCCCCTCTGACTTCAGCCCCAGCTAGAGTAGCCAGTTCAGGGCGAGTTCAGCTTTGCCTCCACTGGACCTCATCCCACCACGTATCTTTTTGCATCTTACAGGGGCTTTTGTCTGCACCACAGGATTTTGTCTACAAATCCTGTTGCTCACCACTGGAAAGTGTTAAGAGTCCTGGGGCAGCCCTCACTGGCAGCTCTTCTGGGCCCTGCAAGTGACCCCTTGAAGTGAATCCTTTGGAGATGATTCCAGAAGGCACTATGTTTAACTCTTAAGAGATACATCAAGCTCATAGAGCTTCTAGAAAAATCCTCATACAGTTGTTTTTCTTCCTCATCTCATTACCCCTGCCCTCTCACCTCTGCTTCTTGGGACCAACTTCCAAATAAGCTACCTGCACCCAAATCTCTGTCTCAGGTTCTGCTTTGGGAGAAACCAAATTAAGACATAAGTCAAGGCATAATAATCCAAGACAAGATGCGGCCTGCATGATTACTGGTACCAGATGCCATTTTCAGGATTTTACTTCAATCAGTCCATCAGTCCTTGGAAGTAGGTAGCATTACTGACCCTGCTTTAGTGATGTAGAAAGTGAAGCAAAGCGCTTTGAAGCAATTTGCCCAAGTCCCACAGCCGTCAAGTGATGAAGGCAAGATTCGAACCTGCTCTCACCCCAGAGTCTTAGTCATTGTGCCATACTGTCCTTGTCTGAAGCCAGAATCAATAAACTCTGTGTGATGGTGGATTTATGCATCCATTTCACTGGGTTAAGGGGTACCCAGATGGATGGTAAAACCTTATTTCTGGGTGTGATGGGGAGGGTGTTTCTGCAAGAGATTAGCATGTGAATCAGTAATGAATGAAGAAAGAAGATCCACACTCAGCTGCGTGGGCTGCCATCACCCCAGCCATTGAGGACCCCAGGGACTACAATGGCAGAGAAAGGGCAAATTCCTCCTTTTCTTGAATGGGGACATCTATCTCTTCTGCCCTTGGGCCCTGGAACCCCAGGGTCTCTGACCTTCAGAACCTGGGACTTAACACCTGTCGCCACCTCAGGATCTCAAGCTTTCAGCTTTAGACTGAGAGTCACACCATCAACTCCCTGGGGTGTCAGGTCTTTAAAATCAGACTGAATTACAACATCAGCTTTCATGGGTTTTCACCTTGCTATTGGTATATTGCCAGACTTCCTGGCCTCCTTAATCACATGGCCCCATTCCCATAGTAAATTCCCTTCATCTACCTACCTACCTATCTTCCTTCTTATCTACCTACCTATTCTATTTATTCTGTTTCTCTGGATAACACCAATGCCCTCTCTCTCCTACTAGAATAGTGGCAAACACACAGGTATAGAACATTAGCTATATAAGAAGATAATTTCTTAAGTTTCCTATTACGATACAAAATCTGACCCACCCAGTTGCATCCTATGCAAAGAAAGAAGATTGTGCTGGCCTGTGCCCATGTCCCTTCACCACTGATCTCCATGGTCCTCTCCTGGAGGCAGTCCCAGGGGCTGGCAGTGTCCACAAACCTGATAGTCCTGGGAGCACCCTTCCAAATGCAGAGGCAGCTCTTCTGGGCCCTGCAAGTCCCTGGGCATGGCCTGGAGCACCAGAGCATGGGAAGCAGAGAACAGGGTCCACTCTCAAGTGCTGGATGACATTTCTAAAGGAACTCTCAATGCTGAGAGCAAATTTCAAGCTTCAGATTGAAGCAGAATGTAAACAACTTCAAAAATCAACATTAAGTAGATTGTTTATGTGCTTTCCCTCCCCACCACCCAAACACAAACTCGTATTTGATTGCCTTGACTAATTCATCTAAAAACAAACAACAGAAAATAGAATTTTGCAAAACAAAAAAAAAAAACTAAGGCTGGATTAGCACTGTTGGCCCACACAGGACAAGCTTTAACTTTCCAGTTTTTTTCTTACAAAATTATCCTAATTTTCTGCAGTCTTATGAGATGGCTGGCTCAAGACCAAGAACTTTAGCCATGGTTGAATGCCCCGAATTCTTTACCTCTGTGTCCTGAAGCCTCATGGGAAGTGGCCCACAATGTTGTAGAAGCACATTTATCAAACACACATGAAGAACTTAGTGGGCAACAGTCACAAGGGGATACATTATTAATGACTATTTTATCATTATTACTATAAATTACAACATATAATAGCTTCTATATGACTGCTTGTTATATGCCAAATACTGTTTAAACATCTGTACATACATCAACTCAATTTTGTAGTCACTATAACTACTAGATAGCTAATAACACCGCCAACTTTATAGTTAAAGTGACTGATGCACCAAGCTCAAGTAACTTGGCAACATTTTTCTTTTCTTTTCTTTTTTCTTTCTTTCTTTTTTCCTCCCTTTTGCAGTGCTGGGGACCAAACCCAGGGCCTTCTTCATACTAGGCAAAGTGCTTGACCACTGAGCTACAAACACAGCCCAAGATGAAATAATGTACCCAAGGTAATACAAATGATCAATGGGAAAAAACAAGAATTAGTCATTAAGAAGGTACTGACACCATTAAGAGGTAGAGTCATAAATGTTAAGTCCAGACAGACTTATTTTAATCCTGAGCTAGTTATTATGAATAATGGCCAGCATTGATGAAGCATGTGTTGAGTCACCTCATAATGATAGTTAGAGGCAGATGGGATGAAGATTTAAACAATTTCCTAATATTGAAATCTCTATGAAATGGCAGAGCTAGGATTTGATTTTAAGATTGTCCACCCACAAAGCCTGCGCTCTCAATGCCATATATCATACCCCTGTGTGACTCATGTGGCAGGAAAGGGGGATGACTGGGCTTTAGTTACTGATGTAGTTAAGATTCAATAGTCCCCTGGCCTTTAGATAGCTGGGTCCCTTTGCCTGAAACACAGCTGCTGCCTGCCCTCTGAGCATCCAAATGGCCATGTCTCGGCCAGCTTCTCCACTGGGAGAGACTGAGTCATCCATTCATTCAAAATATGAGTACTTACATGCATTAGGGATGGTGAGAAAAATCCTGCCACCGTCCTGTATCACAGTCCTTCACATTTAGTGGGAGAGACAAACCATGGCCAAAAAATCACATAATGAAGTGTAAGATGAGTACTTTGAAAGGGAGACGCATGATACTATCAAAGTGGGAGGCAAAGGAATCTGAATAAATCCCGTCTAGGGAGAGAGTGGTCAGGGAGGAGGCTCTCTCAAGAGTGCGATCTCGGAGCAGAGACTCAAAGGACAGCTGGAGTTACATTTGGAGCAAGTTTCTTCAGAGTACAACCTCTGAAAATTCTCCAGACATAGGTTCTTGAAACCCAAAGCCCTGGCTTTTTACAGCTGACTGCGTCTCCTAGCAGGAGGAAGTGGAGGAGGAAGAAAATATGAATGAATGGATCAAGGGTCTGAATGGACTTCTGTATTTCTGCTAAAACAATTACAAAATGCCACGAGGCAACAGAGGCCTATGACCAAAGGAAAGGTGGAGTTTTTCAGGGCAAGAAAAAAAAAAAATAGAGGATAACTTCTCAGGGCCATGAAGAATGAAATTTGGGAAGAAATTCATTTTAATTCCACCATACCATGTCATACTAGGGACTCACAGCTTTTCCTACAGGTTAATAACAGAACTAAGGATAGCAATATAATTACAAGGAAAGAAGAAATAAAATCATAGAAAATTCACTGTAAAGCGTGTGTCACTAAATGCCATTTTAAAAGAACACTGAAACAAGAGTGAACATGACTTGGCCTGCAATCCATGGTAGATAGGGTCATTAGCAATGAGGGACCGTTCTGTGGGTTCTCTTTGGAAGGCTCTCACCTCTCAAAAGCCCATCAAGGTCATCCTGGTAGATGTACCTTCCTAATGTACTTCACAGCCTACTCTGATCCTCTGCATCAAATGTGACTGATTCTCTGCCAGGTCCTGAGGCTGCAAAGATGATTAGGATCAGTCTCCTTCCTCAAGGAGTCAGTTACCTGCCTAGTGGGGAGATAGATAGCCAAGTAACTGGGGAACTGTAGTACATTCAGCAGAATTATGAAGATAAATCCTCGAGAGCTCAAAGCAGAGCCCTTAACTCAGCCTGGGCGTATCAGAAGATTATTTTTTTTTAATATAAAAGGGTGTTCGAATAATGTCTTAATGAAAGAACAAGGCCAGAGCCTCCAAGGGGGAAAAATGTTTTTAGTACTGCTGCTAATTACCTTAGCCACTGGCAGGGAAAAAAAATCAGAGTGATTTTAGGCAGATCAGCTCTGACTCAAAGTGACATTAAAATCCAGACAAAGGGAGTGTTTGTCTTGAAGCGGGTATTTGGCCACCCTGTGCTGGGACTGGGAGAGAAAAATCTGGCCTCCTCAGTGGCGTGTTGACAGCTAAGTGGATTCAAATTCACGTCCAGACAAGCAGCTCATGTTCAAATGCATCCAGAATTTTTCAATACTGAATGAAACATCAAACCGAAACAATGGAATTTTTTCCAGCATCCTGAGCGCCTCCTCCATCCCACTCCATGCCCAATCCAGGGTCCAGCATAGCCCTGATTTTAATCATCAGTAGAGCAGGTCTGCTGTGATGCTCTAAAAGAACAGACAGACTCTAGTCAGGCTGGCATTCCGCTTACTGTTGAATAAATACTGCTTAGGCAATGAATCCTTCCAGTGTGCTCTTAAGTACTACTTTTCATAAGCAAGGAAAAAGTAATGCAGCTACGAAGTTTCTTCCTCTGCCTCATATCTAATGATCTAATGGAGATCTTAAGTGCTTAGTCTCTTTTATTAATCCACCAGGGCATCCATAACAAAGCATCACACACTGTGTGGCAAAAACATCACCACCTTCTTCTTGCACAGTTCTGGGGGCCAGAAGTCCAAGGTGTTGTCCCACTGGGTTTCTTCCTGGCTTGCAGATGGCCACCTCCTCACTGTGTCCCCATATGGTAGGAGAAATCTCTTGTGTCTCTCCCTCTACACACAATGGCAGCGGTCCTATCAGATCAAGGACCCTCCCTTATAACCTTACTTAATTAACTGTGCTTTTTACAGGCCTCCTCTCCAAACACAGTCATGCTGTGTGTGTGTGTTGGGGGTGAAGGTGGGGACATATTCAGTCCCTAACACTTCTCTAATACTTAGTTTCTTCTCTAAAGTGATGGTATTAAAAGAACTTCTACAATGTGGCTAGAAGACTTAACTGGGTAAGTAAAGCACTTAGAACATATTTTAAAAATAAACACTTATCAATTGAAAGTCAATATAGTATATGATGCCTAATATTTTAGACCTTACAATTATAGAGAATACAAGTAACAATAAATGTTGGCAAGGATGTGGGGAAAAAGGTACACTCACATTGCTGGAGAGACTGCAAATTGGTACAACCACTCTGGAAAGCAGTATGGAGATTCCTCAGAAAACTTGGAATGGAACCACCATTTGACCCAGTTATCCCACTCCTTGGTCTACACCCAAAGGACTTAAAATCAGCATACTATAGTGATGTGGTTGAAGGAAGAATGGAAGTACTATGGATTAGTCAAAGGGGAATGAAGGAAAGGGGAGGAGACGGGAATAGGAAAGACAGTAGAATGAACCAGACATAACTTTCCTATGATCATACATGAATACACAACCAGTGTAACTCCACATCATGTACAACCAAAAGAATGGGAAGTTATACTCCACGTATGTATAATATGTCAAAATACATTCTACTGTCATGCATAACTAAAAAGAATAATTTTTTTAAAAAAAATCTTAGGTCTTAGACTTAGAAAAACATTTTTACACTTACTAGCTATATGTGAAAGGAATTCTGACAAGAGAATAAACTGTTCAGCTACCCTTTTGTATGCAACTCTTATCACTATACAACTCTTATTACTATACAACTCTTATTTTAAAAATTTGTCATTACATGTATAACGATTGCTGATTGGTCCTCTTTATCAAGACTTGTGTGATTATCTCTCAGCTCCTCACAGCACCAGCCATGAAATAGGTAGACAACAGATGTTTGGGTTAGCTGTTCCCATACTCTCAAATTTTAACATCCTCTCTTTTCTACAGTTTCTTTGGTAACTTAATAGTAAGATAATAAAAACATAAATCGAGATTATCCTATTCTAGTCCATACATTCCATTGAGAATAACTAGATAAGCTTTATAAAAATTCCTCCTTCTAATAATATCTAGGAAGATATTAAATAGCTAATAAGACATTCAGGATCTAAAGGGCCAAGACCCCAGAAGGAAGGGAACCAAGAGGAGGTGACCTGAGCCATCTACATTGTTTCCTCTTGAGACATTCAATGATAAGGACTGAGAAGACCAGAGCAAAGCAACTGATTACAGAAAGAAACCTAAGCATAATTTTCTGCTGATTCAAGAAACTAGGAATATGGAAACTTGTGTTTGGGACTATGAAAATATCCAGGACTTGAAAGGCCAACATCCCACAGAGAAGAGAAGCACAAAGTAATAAGTCCAACAACAGGAAACACTCATCTTTCCAGGAATTTGCTACTTCCCAAATAATACTGGTTCAGAGAAGTCAGGCAGAAACTGACATCCCAATGTTTGGGGAAGCTAACCCAAGATCTTAGCAGTTTCATGAGGAAAGAAGAAGAAATGCAAGCTCAGTAACCACCAAAAGGAAGAAAAGCAGTAATCACTCCAGGTCTTCATCTGGGATACCTGAAAGAGTACATCCTAGGAATATGGGAAAACTGGAAATAGACCAGATTTACAAAGATTAAAAGTTCAGCTTCAAAACAGGTGATGAGATTAATTTGGTCTACCTAGTACATTCAACACTTAAAGAACTGCCTCTAGAAACTAAGGGTTCATCTAGACCTGTACATTTTTCCACATGTAATGTTTACCGTTTCATTAAAATCACAAGGCATAATGAGAAACAGGACCAAACCCAAAAGAAAGTAGAAATTATAAAGAGATCCACAGGTGATACAAATATAAATATTAGTATTATTAGCCACAATTTTGGAAGTAACTGTCATGTTCTAGAAAGTAAATAGCAAGTAAGAAAATTTACTAGGAAATCGATATTTATTTTTAAGAAAAATTTAGAACTGAAGTTATAATCAATAAATGTGTTTAACAAAAATTCAGACACAGAAGAAGGGAGGCTTAATGTTTTGGAAAACAGATCAGTAGAAAATGTATATGATGTATATGATTTGAAAATATGTATGTAATACATATGTAACTGGAGCCTCAAAAGAGGAGCTAAGACAATGTAAGACAGATATAATATCTGAAAAGTTACTGATCAAGAATGTAAGCTTAAAATGACTTCCAACCATATATATCCAAGCTGCATTACAAACACTGAGAAATTTAAACAAAAAAGGAAAATATAGCTAGACATATCATAGCAATATTGCTGTAAACCAAAGGGTTAAAAAGTCTTAAAAACATTCAGAGGAAAAAATGTGAAGGTAAATAAACGTAATTTATAAAATTTTACATTAGAAAATATTAATACAGAATACCAAAGGCTGATAAATTGGGAGTTGTTAAAATAACACTATTTATCAAAAGAAATCATTCAAAGGTGAAAAGGCAAGCCAGAGAGAAGAAAATGCATTTATTCCAAAAGATCCCATACCCAGATAATCCAATAGAAATATGGCAAAAAATAAACCCAGATATTTGACAAAAGAAGATATCCAAAATGTCCAATAAACATGTGAAAAATTTGCTCCATTTCAGTGAAATGCAAAAGCACAGTATAATCGACTAAGCCCACTCCAAATAAATTAAAGCAACAACAAAAAAAGATAAATAATGTCAAGTTTAAGCAATGAGGGGGAAGTTGAACTTACTCTCAGGTTGTGGGAATGTAAATTGGTAGAACCACTTTGGAAAATCATTCGACCTTTTCTACTGACAACTGAATTTGTACGTTTTATGATCCAGAAATTCTAGATAAACATACTCAACAGAAGTGAGGCTATCTTTGAACCATTAGACCCTCAAAAGGAATATTCACAGCAGCATTACCTGTAATAGCCCCAAACCAGAAACAACGCAAATGTCCATCCACAATATAATGGACAAACACACCGTGGCTATTTGTGCAATCAGATACTTGAAAGAAATGAGAACGAACACACCGTAGTCACATCAATACAGACGGATGTCATGAACATGCATGGAACAAAAGAAGCCAGTCAAACAAGAGCATGCCATCGATTATATTGATACAAAGTTCACAAGCAGGCACATGGGTCATCAGTAGAAGAGCCATGGTACGGATTATGTTTGTGGAGGGGGGACCTGAGAGAAGGCCTGAGGAATGCTTCCAGGAAGCTGCTGGTCAGCGATATTCTGACCTGGTTACAGGGCGACAGTGACCACTTGGTAAAAATTGAATTGTGTATCACTACCTGTGGACCTTTTTGTGCATATGCTATTTTAATCATTTTTAAAGCAGAATCTGCAACATTCTTTGGAGAGAAGTTGTATGCAGGATTTCAGAAGCACCTTGTAAACTGAGTGGCACCTTTTAGTCAAAATCTTCAGACTAAAGCTGCACTGCCCGAAGCCCTGTCCTACCCAGACAGACGCTGAAGAAAGTAGAGATAAGAAACTGCATTAGAGTCAAAAGTAGCATTTAACAGGACACTGGCTTATTCCACAGAGAGCAACAAAAAACTGTTCTCCTAAGCTAATGTGACAGGATAAACAGTATCACAGACATTCTGCCCTCAGTAGCTGACTCGACAGCCAAGGCTGACAGATTTACAATGGAGAACGGAATCCTCAGATAAAAACCCATGTGCTCTGTTTGGGGCTTGATGACCTACAGTATACACTGGAACCCTTAAATCAACAGGTTTATGGCATTTACGGTGAAGCACTCTGACAGGTCTGCTCCATCAGACAAGCCCTGTCTTGAGTCTGAGCCCAGCTGAAAGCTGGGCGATCAAAGGCGTGCATTGGTTAACATGGCAAGGAAAGCGCCCCACTTCTGCTCAAATAATGGACCTCATTCTTGTGCTTTGGTGGCAGGGGGGCGGGTGGGGAAGTAGCACAAATGTGTAGAAATGTACATAATCTTTAAAACAAACCAATGTTAGAAAATACTTATCCAATGACTCCTACCTCTTGCTATTGTTACAATAGCAGGACTCTCAGGATGTGTCTGGTTGGATCTAAGCCATTCACACTATACCACTTTATGCATCCATGAAATATAATGCTTTATCACTGTGTCTCAAACCATTTGACTAAAAGCCATGGATAAAAATAGAGTACACGGACCCACACAGATCTGTACCGCAAAATTTCACATATTCCATGAAACACCCGTCTAGATAGTATATAATCAGATATTGTATATTCCATTTATGCTCCTCTATTACCTATTCTTGCTCATTAGTGTTGACCATGGCGTTGGTTTACAGACCACTGATTGGGTGCAATTTGAATTTTGAAAAATAAATGTACTATAAAGCATCAACTTATTTTTAATTTCTGAGCCAGGCTACCCTTTATCATTTTACCGATTCTCAAAATCTTCTACGCATTATAAATCTTCTAGGGTCCCAGTGCAGTGATTATGATTCCATAGGTGGAAACAAGACTTAGGAATCTGAACCTTTATCAAGTGTTCCAAACAAGGCCTACCTAGGCAAGTACGCTGGGGATGAGAGTGTGACAGATGCAATCTCAGCCCTTTGTTTTCAGATGAGGAAACTGAAGCCCAGAGGAGGGAAATGATTTGCTCTCAGAGCATGTGAGAAAGTGATGCTATGTAAACTTTAAACTTGGCACGTCAAAGGACAAAGAGTGACCAGGAACACCAGAGGTGCCTCTCCAGAGAAGAGAAACAAACCCAGGACTGAGTACATGTGGCTGGGAATACCTCCTTCTTTCAGTCAATCTGCAACAGAACATTCTGCACAATAAATCTTTCCAAACACTTCCCTCTTATCATCAAACCTCCTGGTGCAGTACTGCACAGCAATATTAATATTCGGACCTTTCAGATATTTCCTGTTTATCTAGCAGTTTTGCAAAACTATCATTTCAAACTGGCTCATTTATTCCAATTGAACCCCCTATTTTCCTGCCAGGTGCCAATGAAGCGTGAATACCCACTGTCTCCCCATTTAGGTGAGGAGCTAAAGGGAGCCATCATTCATTGTGGCAGCAATCATTCATTGTGACGGCTGATGCTCATCCAGCACTTGGAGCGCCTGGAATACAGTCACCATGGCCAGTCCCCACAGGGCATTTCCACTCTCTGCCTTTCCTCCTGGGGTGCTGGATCAGCCATAGCACTGGCCTTCTTGCATCTGTCCTTGATCTCTGCTCAACTGTCAGCCCAGTAGGAAGGAGCACAATGGATCAGTCCCTCACTAGGGCCCCTCTTCAGACCACTGGGCTACACTGTTCCTGGATACCTGAATGTCACGTGATGAGTGACATTCAGTACATATTTGATGAGTGAGTTGGAATTTTTATATTTAAAATATTTGATTACATAAATGCATTGTGAGGTCCATTCCCTCATGACAGTAGCCATCTAGGGCAGGAGACAGACACATTACTAAGTGTAAAGACACAACCGCAGCATGTTATAAAAAGAGATGCCAAGGGCTGGGATTGTAGCTCAGCAGTAGAGCGCTTGCCTCGCATGCGTGAGGCCCTGGGTTCGACCCTCAGCACTACATACAAAGCAATAAAATAAAGACATTGTGTCCATTTACAACTAAAAAAAATATTAAAAAAAAAAAAGAGATGCCAAGTCAACTTTGCTAAAGAACAGTAAAAAGATCCTGTGACAGTTCATATTATGTCAACGTAAGGGGGTCACAGGGTGCCTAGGCATTATTGTAGGTATGTCCATGAAAGTGTTTCTGGATGAAGTTAACCTCTCGATTGGCAGGCCCAGTAAAGCAGATGGCCCTCCCCAATGTGGGCAGGCTTCATCCAGTCAGTGAAGGTCTGAGTAACAGAGAATTCACTCTGTCTTTGAGCTCGTACCTCTGCCATTCCCTGCTTTCTGACTCAGACTGGAACTTATACCATAGGTCCTCCTGGGTCTAAGCTTGCCAGCAACAGATCACAGGACTTCTCAATCTATAAAAGGCATGAGCCAATTCCTTATAATAAATCTCATTACATGCACACATATAAACTAAAGCAATTGGTTCAGTTTGTCTGGAGAATCCTGGTGAATAAGGGCCCGTTCATGATCAGCCATCCAGCAAGAATAGAAAGAGGAGGCATATCTGAAAGGCAGCTGCTACGATTTCCCTCAACTGAGAATAATTTCAGAAAAATAAGGCTACCTGCTCCTCATTTCAAGAATTTCCAAGAAAAACTCTTGGGGGGCAGGGCAGTGCTAAGAAAGCCAGGATTCAGTAAGAAGACATAGTAAATGAACCAGTCTGTGACTCCTCAGTTAGAAAGGAGCCACGGGGGCATGGGAGTGGCACATGAAGACAACCTTCCATGGGGCCTCCAGTGGAAGCTGCCTGCTTCGGTGAGCACTGCATCCAGCAAGCAAGATCTGCTCCAACTGCCATCAGGGCAGAAATACAAGAAAACTGAACTTTCTGATACGTTAAATATGATGTCACATCAGATACAATATACACTTGAATGTCCACTACTCTGGATTATTTTTGTCACTGAATCTCTCTACTAGAAAGAGAAATTGATGATAGTGTGACATTAGCTTTTAATTTCCTAACCAGAGATCTTTTAAAACTATATATTGCTTTGCTTCCTAACTATGTTGTTTAGCATAACTGGGAAGGTTATTGTGAAAACAAAAAGTATAAAGCTGAGAATGAGTAAGGAAGTTTCCAAAAGGAGCAAAAGTTAATTAAACTAGCAAGTTTTAGCCAAATATAAAAGAAAATTTGCATACAGATTCTGAAAATTTTCAAAATACATTCTCAGTTATCTTCAAGGGAAATATTTAATTCAGCATCTTTAAGTCTGATTTTTCATCAAAGTGTAGTTTTCTGTAATTATGTAATGAACAAGCACCTCCAAACCAAAATGCCAACCTGTCCACACCAAAGTATTCAACTGAAAACTGCACAGGCTCTGAAAGTGCTGATGGGAAGAAAAGCAATTTCAGCAAGCTGGTCAGTGAAAGGGGACTCTCTTCTGCTTGTTTGGTTTCTCTGTACTTGTTAGTGAACTTCCGGGTAGGAGATGCTGCACTAGTACTCTCGAACACAGCAGCCAGTACTGGGCTCTTGAACCAAGACTGGTCTGAACTGAACATGTGTACGAGACTTTGAAGACCCATGCAAAAAAACATTTTTGCATTGATTATATTTTTAACACATTGGGTCAAATAAGATAAAATACCAACATAAATTCCACCCATTTCCTTTTCCTTGCTTTTTCTTTTCTTTCTTTTTTTTTTTTTTCAGATGGCTACTAGAGTTTAAACTTACATATCTTGGTTTGAATTCTATTTCCACTGAACACTAGGGCAAAAGAGCTGTGAAGTCCTATGCACAGGACTTTATTTGATGAAATAAAAGATTCCAGGGACAAATCCCTTCTGTTGTCATTACTTAAAAATAAAAATCTATTGCACACTAAAATTAGATCCATGAAAACAAGACACAAATGAGATTCACATGCATGTCGAACAATGTAATCCACTGATAAGCATTCTTGGTTTACCATATTACCCCACATGTCATCATCTAGACAAATCAAAGAAACCAATTAGAAGTGGTTAGAGTGTGAAGTCATACTCTAAGCCTGTCTCCCACCAACTGCTCACGGACAGGCATATAACATATTCACTCGTATTTACTGCTTTAAAGCCATCAGTAGTTATTGTTGGCAGACAGGGAGAGAGAGGTGTCATCACAAGAAAACTGACAAAGGAGTGAATCAACAAGATAGATAATGTATCCAAGATCCCCTGTTAGGAATATATATTGACAATGCCAGATGCCATCATACCCTGTGGGACGGGCATTGCACCCAATAAATGCAGATCCTTGACGTGTGTTACAGACCGCCCACTACACTAGCCTGACAGCCACTTGGCTGCTTTATGTTTCCCTCTTTCCTCTATGAAACAAAGAGCTCTTTGCAGAAAGTGTCCATAGCTTGCTCACTCCTATCATAGTTTAGAAGCCCAAAGTACTTTAATTTCAGGCACATCTGGATGTCAGGACTGTGGTGACCCTATTCTCAGCTGGCAAGATAGTCACCAGCAACTCTAGCTTATGTCTCCTCTCTTTGCTACCCTCAGGTATCCCAGAATTTCACCTCGTTGACTCTGATCCTATTACATGTTTATCTCTACACCAATCACTATTGACAAGGATATCTGACCTTCTGACTGGTCACTGTAGAAAGCATGTCACTTGCACCCAGATCCCATGGATATGAGGTTGAGACAGAGGTAGGGTAGGTACCCAAGGACTGGGAAAATTATGTGACCACTGCCATTTCTCGGTTCCTGAAATCCCACATAAAAGATAATCTTTTTTCTCAGTGAATGAATGAGAAATATCAAATCTAGGATGTATTCCAATATAGAAATGACTTATTTCTAAATTGCACATGTTCATGTAAGAAACGCCTATCAAATGTCTTTTATCTGCCAAGGACTATTAGCCACTAAAAGGACATCAGAGATAAAACCCAGACGCTCATTGAGCTGATATTTAAGAGGGGAAGGCAGTATATGCAAAACAATACACAAATCTGGTACTCAGTGATCAATAAGTAGCATAAAGAAAAATAAAGCCAGGGAAGGGAGTGGGGAGCCATGCAGATATCTGGAAGAACTTCTGCAACCATAACATCTGCATGGAGAACTGAAGGAGGCAAAGAGAAGGATCCAGGTGGAAATCTGGGGAAGAGCATTTGAAGCTCAGTTAGTGAGGTAGGGGCACCTGTGGGTGTTGAAAGACAGCAGAGGCCCGAAGAGCTGGGTGGACTGTGCAGTGATGGAGGAGGTAGGAGGTGAGGTTGAAGACACCGGATCACACAGGGCCTTCCTCTCAGGGCCATGATAAGAAACATGGGTGACATTCTCTGCTCGATGGAAAGCCAATAGTGGGTGGAGATGAGGAAAGTGAAATAATCAGGCTAATGTAATGTAGGGGCACAAGAGAGGAAAGTGACCAGATAGCAAGCTGCTGCAGGAACCCAAGTGGGAGACCACAACATGTCCCTTAGCCACGATGTTCATTCTGCATCGTCCTTACAGTTTATATTCATGACCCCATTATTCCCTACCCTCGCATTGAAATATTGTAGAATTTAGGAACATCATTTTGATATTCCCATAGTCTGCATAGTAGTAAGACACATAATAGGCTAGAAATAAATGTGTTGGTTTAGAAGGGTCTGGGGTGGGGGGTAGATAAATGGAACAAGAAAGAAATAGAAGAGAATGGGGGGGAAATGCCATCTGGTTCTTGACAGCTAGGAATGCAAGTCCCAAAGTGACTTTGACTTTATTTACATAGCTGATGAAGAGACAGTAATTGAAAGGATATTGCAAATTACATGAATCAGACTGAACTACTGTTAACAAATGAATCTTTTGAAGAAAGGGATGAAATAGATTAAATGAGGTCAGCTGGTAAGTCTGTGCCTATAGGAGAATTAGATCCACGCCCTGCATTCCCATTAAAACAGAGCTTCCTTGCCTCCCCAAGCACCATGGCTATTTGAAAGGCAATGTGTAAATGGCCCAACCACATGCAGTAGAGAGAAAAGTCTAGTATACCTTTACCAGGTTCTTAGGCAAGAACACACACCCAGGAAACGGATCATTCCTCAATTAGTTCCCAGAACTGCCCATTGTCCTATCCTTGTAAATCAAGAGAATACACAGAATATTTCACTTAAATGTCAGGTGACCTGCAAACCCAGAAATAGAAAACCACATTTGTAATCTAACATCCATACGGTTAGATCCCCTTTCTCATGAGAATGCAAGAGCAAATGTTAGTATAGGTATATCTGTTTCTTCAGCAATCCAGGTTATCATGAGTAGTCTGGGTTGGCATGCTGTGAAATTCAAAATCAAATACACAGTTTTGATGCATGCCCAGGTGGTTTTCCTGCTGCCATCCAATCCACTCTCAGCCCCTATGCACCATTCACGCAGTCTCAGCATCTAAGTTCCTCAAAGAAAGGTGTGCTACAGTTGAGTATCCCTCATCCAAAAATCCAAAATGCTCTGTAATCTGAAATTTTTCAAGCACTGATGTAATATTCACCAAAGTTTCAGACCTTGGATACTGGACTTTTGGGGTTAGGGATATTCAATCAGTAAAGTCTATGCAAATATTCCAAAATCTGAAACACTTCCAGTCTCAAACATTTTGAATAAGGAATACTCAACTTGAACCTGAAATCATTATTCTTAATGTTATTGAAATCAACAGCATGTATGCTCTATGGAAAAAAATAAACTTGGATAGATGCATTTTATTAATGAAGCTAGTCTGTGATTGTGTTATATCGCTAGCTATTAGCTGGTGACAACTGTGGCTATGTCTGGAGATATGTTTGGCTGATATGAACTGGGGGTGCTACGAGCATCTAATGAACAGAGCTTGGAATGTTACCAAACATCCTGCAATGCAGAAACATGCCCCCCTACAAGAAGGAATTATCCATTCTAACTTATCCACAATACCCTGTTGAGAAACCCTGTGCCAAACAGAACAACTTCCTGAGCAATTTGTTACCTAAATTGCTACCTAGGAAAGTGGCTAACTAAGGAGACTTGCTTCTGCTTGGACCCACTGTCTTACCTGCCTCATGAGGGAGGGCAAGTGGTTGACCAGATGACTTAGGATAACCCTAAACCTGAAAAGGGAAGGGACTCACTAGGTACTGAACACCTGTCCCAGAGTAAGCCACACAGACCCTTTGTTTTCTACTGTAGCTCAACGAGTTATCATAAATAAGCAACTTAAAAACACTGTTATGAACTCACAGTTCTGCCCAGCACAGATGAGTGCTCTGCTCAGAGTTTCCTAAGGCCAAAATCAGGATCTCAGCCAGGCTGCCTCCCTTTGTGGAAGCTCTGAGAAAGAATCCACTTCCAAGCTCATTCAGGTTGCTGGCGGAATTCAGTTTCTTCAGGGTACAGGACTGAGGCCCCATTTCCTTCCTTCTGTTAGAGCGGTTTGGCTCAAGACTGACCACATTCCTTCTGACAAGGCCCCTTCCATCTCCATCTCCACGGCCCACAGTGAGACACTCTCCCATGTTAAGCCCCTCCGACTACGAATCTAACTTCTTCTGCCCATGAACTAGGGCTGGATTTAAAGGGCTCATCTGATGAGGTCAGACATTCCTGGAAAAATCTCCCTATCTTAAGGTGAACTATAAAATCCCTTCCTAGCAGTACCTAGATCAGCAATGGATCAAATGACTGGGAGGAGGTTGTGAGTACCACGGGCCAAGAACTGCGGAGACCACCTTAGAATGCTGCCTTCTACATATTTTATACATTATCTCATTTAATTCTTCCAGCACCCTTTTAAAGTTGTTTTTTTTTTTTAAACTTTCACTTCACAGACAAAAAAATTAGATTCTCAGTTCAAATATTTCCCAAAGCTGGGTGAAGGGTACATGGGAACTAGAGTTATTTTCGCAAATTCTTATGACTCCAAAATTATTTCAGAATAAAACATCATCCAAAAAAATAATCTAAGACCACACCATTAGAAAGTGAGAGAGACTGGCTTCTAAAATCCCTCTCATTTTAACACACAATCCCATCATTTCCAACTATCAGACAAGGTATCTCTAAGATAATGTCTCTAAAGCCTCCATGTTTACCTAGACCAGAGGTGCTCAAACTGGGCTGTTTTAGAACCACTTGGGCAGTCTTCAAAAATACAGATGTGTGGGCCTCATTCCCAAGCCTTCTATTTTGCTGGGTCCAAGCTGGGATCTGAGCATAGGCATCCATGTTCTCCATTGCTCCCTGCACTAAAAATCATGGTTCTAGACTTATTTTTCAGTCATAAGTGACAGAGTTAAACATGCAATATTACAGATCAGTATCTGTTTTATACATGACCGAAATGCTTCTGCAAGGTTGGAATTCAACCAACTCCAGTGCATTTTACTGGAAAACAATGACTGCCAAACCATGAGATGAGATGTAGAGATGTACATTAGCGTAGTGAAAATCAAGAATGTATTTAAGTACAATCTTCTTCTCAGTCGCAACTCTGACCTGCACACAAAAGATCCACTCAATAGTCAAGGCAAAGAGAAAATTGTGTGCATTATTTATCCACAGAGAAATTAACTTTGAGTAAGTCTTTATTTGCCTCCTGGAAGTGGCAAAGTAAAACAGGAAAGGGAGGTTGGAATTGTAAAATCACAGGGTTTGCCCAGACGCTAAACGCACCCTGCTACAGACCTCCGTAAGGCCGCAGAGATAATCTCCTTTACCAGTTTATGTCAATCTCTTTCAAGTGCCTTCTCTCAAATACGGGTGTGCATATAGCTGACGTCTCATAAATTAGTGATGTGCACTATATAATTTATAT
>PVHX01006557.1:79145-98658 GCA_004024805.1 Geosciurus inauris | reverse complement strand
CTTTAGAATTTTCTTTTTCTTTTTTTTTAAATCACATCTCACATATTCTGAAAAGAACCTGAAGCATTGAATCTCTTTCTAATTTAGGTAAAGAAAAATTTTTTTTTTTTTTTTGTACCAGGGATTGAACCCAGGGGCACTTTACCTCTGAGCCACATCCCCAGCCCTTTTTATATTCTATTTTGAGACAATGTCTCACTAAGTTGCTTAGGGCCTTCATAAATTGCTGAGGCTGGCCATGAACTCACAGTCCTCCTGCCTCAGCCTCCTGAGTTGCTGGAATTACAGGTGTGCACCACCATGCCCTGCTTAAGTAAAGAAATTATTAGCTATGATGTCATCTCATTGTACTGTTCCGTAAAGCTTTACAGATCTACTAAGGTGATGAGCTTTTAAAGTATTGTGATGACCACATTGATGATTATTTTAGATCTACCTAATTTTCCATCTTTTTTGGAAAGAAGGTAGCATCTATAAAAAAAAATACAATTGGAAAGCGTGTGTAGGAGATACCTCTTTTTTCTTGGAATTCATATTTTTAAAAATGTTATAAATGTACTATTATGTTCTTAAGCTACATTTTCTCTCTCTCTCTTTGACGAACTCAGCAGAGAAAATGCAGTAGGGTTATCTGAGAGAAATAAGCAGAAAGGAATCATGCTAGGAGTAAGAATGTTGAACTTCAGGGTAAAAGTCATGAAGTAATGTTTGGGGCTCCCGAACCCAACATTGTGCTACAGCAATCTCATAGGATTTAATAAAGTTTTCCTCTGTAGCCTTTTGTATTTCTGAAGGACCATCGACTTCTACTGATCTCAGCGTTGTTTTCACAAGGAGATTGGTTATATAGGGCAACATGAGTAGGGGAATAAAGAAATTCACACTGTGGGTGTAACCTCTAGAAGGCGACGGCGGGCGGCATGTAGGCCCAGACATGCCCTGGAAGGGCTGGACCAGCAGCTCTGGTCTCCACCAGTTGTTACGGCCTTGCTAAATTGCCTTAAGATCCCTAAGCCTCAATTTAGTCTTGTGTGAGATACATATGACACTAAAGTGTCTACACCATGGGGCTCTTGTGAGGATGAAATGATAAACACATAAAAGGATTGGAGGACATAATGCATGTGAAGGTTGTTGGGGGTGCCTTGCAGGGTGAGTTCATTAATTCTCATCACCTGATTTTGGCTTCTTGCTGATGAGAGCCATTGACTCTGATCTCATCCTTTACTATGAGACCCATGTATCCCACTCAATTGAATGATCTCAAAAACACTCCAAATTTTACATGTTCAATAAAGATGCTTACATTTTGCACCTCAAAATCTGTTCATGATGTACCCTGTCTTTCCCCTCTCAGTACATGAGACAGCACAGTCCACCAATTTACCTAAGCCAGAGATGTGCAATTCAACACTGGTTCTTTATTTTCTCTTATCTTTCTCATCTAGCCCAATGGCACAAACTTTATTATTATTTTTAATGGCATTTCTTTTTTCTTGTATTTTATTTTTTAGATATACATGACTATAGGGTGTATTTTAACATATATACATAAAGGAGTATAGTTTATTCTAATGAGGATCCCATTCTTTTTTTTTTTTGAGGATCCCATTCTTGTGGTTGTGTGTGAGGTGATGTTTCACTGGTTGTGTATTCATATATAAACATAGGAAAGTTACGCCTGATTCTTTCTACTGTCTTTCCTATTCCCATTTCCCTTCCCTTGCCTTCATTCCCTCTGGTCTAACCCAATAAACTTCTATGCTTCTTTCTTACCCACTTATTGTGTATTAGCATGCGTCTATCAGAGAGAACATGCAGCCTTTGGCTTTGTGGGCTTGGCTTATTTCACTTAGCATGATAGTCTCCAGTTCCATCCTTTCACTGGCAAATGCCATAATTTCATTCTTTTTTAAGGCTGAGTTATATTCCACTGTGTAGATGTGCCACATTTTCTTTATCCATTCATCTGTTGAAGAACACTTAGGTTGGTTCCATAGCTTAGATACTGTGAATTGAGCTGCTATAAACATTGATGTGGCTGCATCACTGTAGTATGCTGATTTTAAGTCCTTTGGGTATATACAGAGGAGGGGGATAACTGGGTCAAATGGTGAATACATTCCAAGTTTTCTGAGAAATCTCCATACTGCTTTCCAGAGTGGTTGCACCAATCTGCAGTCCCACCAGTAATGTATAAGTGTACCTTTTCCCCACATCCTTGCCAACATTTTTTGTTACTTATATTCTTGATAATGCCATTCTGACTAAAGTGAAATGGAATCTCAGTGTGGTTTTAATTTGCATTTCTCTAATTGCTTGTTGAACCTTTTTTCATATATTTTTTGGCCATTTACATTTCTTTTTCTACGAAGTGCCTGTTCAATTTCTTTGCCCATTTATCAATTGGGTTATTTGTGGGTTTTTTTTTTTTTTTTTTGGTGTTAAGTTTTTTGAGTTCTTTCTATATTCTGGAGATTAATGCTGTATCTGAGATGCAGGTGGCAAAAATTTTCTCCCATTCTGTAGGCTTGTTTTTCACATTCTTGATTGTTTCCTTTACTGTGAAGAAGCCTTTTAGTTAGATACTATCCCATTTATTTATTTTTGATTTTACTTCTTGTGCTTTAGAAGTCTTGTTAAGGAATTTGGTTCCTAAGCTGACATGATGGAAATTTGGGCTTGCTTTTTCTTCCAGTATGTGCAGTTCGCTGGTCTAACGCCTAGGTCCTTGATCCACTTTGAGTTAAGTTTTGTGTAGGATGAGAGATAGGAGTTAAATGTCATTCTACTACATATGGCTTTCCAGTTTTCCCAGCACCATTTGTTGAAGAGGCTCTCTTTTCTCCAATGTATATTTATGGCACCAATGGGAGAACTTTATAGCTCAGTCTAGCAGTTCATCCTACAGCTTGCCCTCCATGCACCACCTGCTGCTGGGTAATCTTACAGCCTCAATCACATGAGGACCTCTGCCTATGTTTATTCTTCCATAGGAAGTGAACATATCTGGGCAGATTCCACTCATAAAGGAACTAAGATTCTGGGCTCTATGTTTGCTATATCACTTTTTCTCCCCCATATCCAATCTTTGCCCTTCACCACCAGAGGTTGAACTATGGGGATGCCCCATATGGGGCTTCTGGGCCCTCTGTCTTCTGGTTACTTTCTATCAATGGGGAATCTTGGCCAGGAAGAGGAGGGAGGGAAGAGGACAGTCATACAAATAGTTCCCTCCACCTGTGAGGTCAGGTTGCTTGGGGCTGGCTCTGTCCCCCCACCCAAGCTTGTCCTTCTATTCAAAGTAGATGAGCCTACTCATGTAGGGTACTCTCCTGTCAGAGTCTAGTGACTCCTCTGACTCCAATTCTTTTGAACCTTGAGGAGGAAACAGCCTGCTGTATTGCCTCTTTGAATTCATTTCTTAATACCTTTGTAAATACATCTTCTTCGTTCAACTAAGTTTGAGGATGCATCTGGTTCCCTCACTGCTGCAAGCTCTGAGGCACAAGAAAATGAAACAACTGTAAAATGTTTGTATAGAGGAGAAACCTTGCCATATCTCAGCCTAGATATCATGTGACACATTAGGTTTGGTTGTAACTCCACCAAGAGAGACTTAAAAATATGTATATGAGATAAAATAAAGTCTGAAAATATGTAGAAAATGTGCTCAAGTTCAGTACATACTAATTGTGAGATTTGAGATTTCCTAATAGCAATGCCAGTCTACGTTTATCCACCTCTTACACTGACGTACACTGCAGCTACACTCACCATGGCAGCTTGGAACTACTGAGCATCCACTGTCCGATGACCTCAACCTCCTGCTTCCTGACAAGTAATGGGAAACAAAATTGGGCAGACCTGAATGGGGTTGCAGGGCTAACCAATAGCATTAGTACTTTTCCAAATGCCAATCAGCATAAGGACCAACAGCCTTGGTACTTTCCCAAACTCTGACTAGCATAATTTTGGACCAATAGAATTGGTATTTTTTCCAAATCCTAATTAGCATAATTTTGGACCAATAGCATTGACCCAGGTACTTTATAAACCCTCAACCAGCACACTCAGACAGAAAGCCTGCTATCTGGTCTCCCACCCCACTGAGAGAGTGCTCTTCCTGTATCTATTCTTCAATAAATCCTACTCCAACATTCATTCATTCTTCATCTGTGGACTTCATTCTTGGAATTCATGGGACAAGAACCCAGAAAGAAGAAATTGGCAATGAGCTGCTGGGATCTGCTGCAACACTGGAGGGCATGGCCTCCTACTAAGAGTGCAACACTTCTCAGCTACAGAGGCTTTCAGGTTGTGTAGACCCTACCTGCCAGCAGAAGTAGAGAAACTGATTTCAATACCACATAGTACCATACTTCATTCAGCTTTATTTATTTATTTACAAATATTTATTGTGCATTTGCTTTATGATGGATGCTGTGCTAGAAGCCAGGAAGGCAGTGGGATACAAAATCATTCCATACCTGACAATAGAAAGCTTTCTTTGAGGTGGACATGATAAATCAAACAAACTTGAGAATATATAACACAATGGCATGTATGGTAAGCACAGTGCAGGAAACAAGGCAATGGATAATGCAGACAATAATTTTTAGTGGGCAAGGTTGTGGCATCTATGGTATCTTGTGAGTAACCTTGAAGAGACCCATGTGGGAAGGAGGCAAAGTCCCTGGCCAACAGTCAGCAATGGACGGAGACCTGCTGGCAAGAATGTGACTGAACTGGAAATCAGATTCTCCAGCATCATTCCACCTTGAGATGACTGTAGATTGCTGACAGCTTGGTTGTAGCCTCAGGAGAGACCTTGAGCAAGGAAACCCAGAATAGTTCCTGGATTTCTGATTCTCAGAAATTATGTGAGAGTAAATATTTGTTATTAAATTTCCAAGTTGTGGGATAATGTGATATAAAACAATAGCAACAGTAATCTCGCCGTATACACAATGTCAGCTTCTGTGATTGCAGTTACCCATAATCAACTTGAGATCCCAAAACACTACATGGAAAATTCCAGAAATAAGAGAAAGATCACATTTAAATAACTTTTATCACAGATATAATTATTTTCTTTTATTATTAGTTATCATTGATCTCTTTCTGTGCCTAATTTATAAATTAAACTCTATTTATGTGTAAGAAAAAAAATCTGAGGTTTCCATCATCCACTAGAAGGTCTTGGAATGTGTCCCATGTGGATAACTGGGGGATAATTACAGAATTTGGTACCTAGAAGTGGAGTATTGCCCCACCAAAACCCAAACCATGATTGACACTGAAAACACAGGGAATTTTGAGGAGAATGTTGCTGAAGGCTTATATGCCTTGAAGAAGATGCTTCCAGAATGCTGATATTCCTTGAGAAATGGGGTGAGGGCATAATAAAGTAAGTACTATCCCTTTGTAAAATGGAGGAAGCAGTCTTCCTCATGAGCTGGAAAGAGTTTAGCAACAGTGTTGCCTGCAGTTATGTGGAACATAGACAAGGTACTTAATGCACTTGATAATCTAGCTGAGGAGATTCCCTGAGGATTATAGGTGCTTCCTGCTATATGTTCTTACTGAGTATCATAAAATGTGAGGGGAGAGACATAAAATCAAGGAAGGAAGGATGGACTGTTAAACAAAATGAGTCATGGATTGATGGTTCTGAAAATTCTCAGCCTTCCGGATGGTAAACAACACTAGAAACGGAGAAATGGCTTCTGAATACAGATCCAATGTCAAGAAAATGTGATTCAAGGATGAAGTCAGGAGTGTCATAGTCAACTCTTTTGTTAAGACATCAGAAATATCAAAGGCAGTGGCTCAAAACACTATTCATCTAGACAAAAGGCACACTGAACAGATTAAGGGTGTGCCTCTCGCTTCCTGTCAATCAAACCATGGATTTCTACGGAGCTTAAAGGCATTGCCTCTCATCCTGTCAGTGGAAGCCAAGGTAGAGAAGGTCTTATTTTGAAGAGATTTGTGGTTTTGACTTTCATGTAATGAAGTGAACTCCAATAAGATTCACAGAAGACTCAAAGATTTAAAAGTAATTATATAAGCAGAAAAATCAACTGATTTGACTGAAAGTGTAACACGGGTTCACTTGATGCTTTGACTACATAGTTTTTTCCCCCTAAACTTTCTCCCTGATCTTCTTTTTCCTAAACCACCTCCTGCCTGACCTTCTTTTCTCTAACCTTCTCTCTTATCTTCCTTTTCCTAAACTTCTCCTCCCTGATCTTCTTTTCCCCAAACTTCTCCCTTATCTCTCCTCCCTCATTTTCTTTGAGTCACCTCTGTAAAGAAAAACCCTGTTCCTCATGATGGGCAGAATCACAGACTCTGGTACAGGAGTCTCTTGTGTTTCTCCTTTAGTAGCAAAGCAATAAACCTTCTTTTTCCTTTTCCTCAAGACCTTGTCTTCGTTATTGGATTGGCTTCAAGGATGAGAACCAAGCTTTCTGTTACAAAAGGAACAGAGCAAAATGAAGAGAGGTCTTTGGACCCCTAAATTCTAATGGCAGGAAGCAGGCTGGGGAAAGTACTTATGTTGTCGAAATCTCAGTCCTTTGTCCCTAATGTCAATCCAATAACGGGGACACGATTTTGCCAAAAAGGAAATAGAACGTTTATGGCTTTGCTAGCAAAGGAGAAACACAGGGGACTCCTGTCCCAGAGGCTGTGATTCTGCCTATCAAGGGGAGCAAGGGGCTTTTGAAGAGGTGATTGAAAGGCTGTTGGAGTTGTAATTCACTTGTTAATTTGAGAGAGAGTCATTTCTGGATTACTTGTTCCTATGGTGGGCGTGTACTTAAGGACAAATCTGCCTACAATGGGGAAGAAAAGTAACCTTGTTTCCTCTGAGATTAAGGAGACGGAGAGATTAGGGAGAATCAGGGAAAGAGGAAGAGAAAGAAACATAAAAATAACTTGAGGTAGCTGGGCCCTGTGGTACATGCCTGTAATCCCCGCAGTAATCCCAGCACTTTGCGAGGCTGAGACAGGAGAATTGTAAGTTCAAAACCAGTCTCAGCAAAAGCGAGGTGCTAAGCAACTCAGTGAGACCCTGTCTCTACATAAAACACAAAATAGTGCTGGGGATGTGGCTCAGCGGTAGAGTACCTCTGAGGTCAATCCTGGGTACCAAAAAAAAAAAAAAAAACCTTGTGGTGGCAAAGCAGCAAGCGCTATATTCAGTCAAGTGGCTCACTGCTACACTTAGCTGCAAAGATGTGCTACTGTGGTGGGTTCAGAGCATGGAAACAGGAATCCAGAGGGAAGGGCTGAGAACCCTGGAAGTTAGTCCCAGATCTTGAGACTTCATCAAGAACACCCAACATCTGCTTCCCTGGACTTCATAGCTCTTTGGACCTATGATCCTAGCCTCCAATTAGTCACACCTTTGTCTAGTTCCCTCTGTGAGGTACCAGGGTTGATCTGTGTCACCAAAAGCGGAAGTGATGGTGTGCATGTGTGCATTTTGAGATTAAGTATTAAAGACTACTCTTACCTTGAGTTCCCTCTTCTCTCTTTCTGTCATTTACCTTCACTAAATATGTTAATATTTGCCTGTGTAGCAGTGGTCCACTTGATGCTTTGAATGTAGTCCTTGCTGCTCTGCCACTGCAACTTCATTTTAAAATAGACGTGTTTCTTTCTCTTCCTCTCTCCCTGCTCCTCCTTATTCTCCCCCTCCCTAATCTCAGGGGAAACAGGGTTACCTTTCTTGGCATCCTAGGCAGAGGTATCTGTCCTTGAGAACACACCCACCATAGGAAGGAAGGAAGCCAGATTTGGGGGATGATACCAGAAGATCTCAGAAATGACTATCTCCCAGATTAACAAGTGAATTACAACTCCAACAGAGAACGTGTGCAATGTAGCCTTTGAATCCTCTTCAAAAGCCCCTGCCCCTTGTTTCTGTTGATGGGCAGAATCACAGCCTCTGGGGCAGGAGTCTTCTGTGTTTCTTCTTATTTTTAAAATATTTTTTAGTTGTAGATGGACATGATATCTCTATTTTTTCATGTGGTGCTGAGAATTGAACCCAGTGCCTCACATGGGCACATGGGCGAGGCAAGCACTGCATCACTGACCCACAACCCCAGCCAGCTGTGTTTCTTTTTCGCTAGCAAAGCAATAAACCTTCTTTTTCCTTTTCTTCAAAACTTTGTCCTCATTACTGGATTGGCATAGGAGACAAGGACCAAGCTTTCAGCAACACCTATCTGAGAACCTATCAGGATATGTGTGGGAATACTATTGTTAGTATTATATATAGATTATAAACAGTGTTTCTGTCCATTACAATTTACATATTACAACCCTAGCTTTTGCTTACTGTCCTTACATAATTAAATATCCCCTTTTACTCCCTAAATGTCCTGGAATGGATGATGAATTGTATGGTTAAAATTATTGCTAGCAACCCTAACATGCTACACATCCAGCCACACGTCCATTTCCATGTTTAAAACCATAGTATTTTATGTGGCAGGTGTTTGTGCAAGGCATGTAGGGAAGGTAAGTGGTGGGGACAGAGAGAATTAGAAAGAGACAAACAAGCTGTGCTGGTGTCCACTGAGCATTTTCCTTCCTTTTTATGTCGTTTTGTTTGGCCTCTATTTCCTTGGCCAGAGAGTCACTAAGGAGGGGGGAAGTTGGGTACCATACTAAGGTGGCTACTAAAGGTATAATTCCAGTGTGATTTGTTTCTGGGAACCTTTGAGGGTCAGCATATCCTGGTCTTAGAGAAATGAACTTAGATGTAGAGGTTTCAAATAAACATCAATTTTATTTCTTTTCTGTTTTTCATGCAGGAATGGAAATTTGATGGGGAAGGACTCAACCAACACATTCCTAAGTCATGTTTAAAGACTGACACAACATTTCAGAAGTATGTTTCTTCCGATTAGATTTAATGCATTTTATTTTGTCTGTGCATGTGTGTTGGTTGCTATGGATTTAATGTGGACTAGGTGCCCCAGTGTGAATCACCCTAAGGTTTTTGGGAACAATGACTCTGTTTCATCCTGTGATATGTTTCTGTGCCCCTTTGTCCATTTGATGGTTCTGGATGAGACAGTCTAGCCATGGTGGTATAGCTAATCCATGTTTTCTATAACTCTTGAACCAGTGTAGGAATGTTCAGGCTTTGTATATTGCAGGCACTTCTCCCTCAAGCAGTGGTGGTGGGTGTAGCTCCCGACAGTTCTCAAGTTGGATGGTCTCACCTTGAATCTTAGGTGTTACCCCTACAGTGTGACCTTGCCCAAGAGGGTCAGCACTCCTCAGTGTCAGCTCAGTAATGCAGGAATAATAATACCTTGCTGGATTATTGTGAGGGTTGAGTGAGATAAAAATACAGTATATTTGAAAGAGTAGCTTTGAGCGTGCTAAACACTCAAATGTGATAGAGCTAATTACAGACTAATTACACTATTGGAAATAGGAACTAACCCAAACACTCAACAATAAGGTATCATTTAAATAAATTATGGTAGACCCTTGGAATGAAACACTAGGCAATACCTAAAAATTATGCTGTAGAAAAAAATGCCTATAATATACAAAAGTGGAAAATACAGGTTACAAAATAATATTTACAACTTCTGTCTCACTTTATATTAAAAAATATGACTAACTAGCTGGGCATGAAGAATAGAAGAAATCAATATTTTATCAGTGGTTATATCTGGACTGTAGACTAATGGAAAATTTTATAATGCACAAACATGTATGCATAGACAGTCAGCCATCTGAATTCACAGTTTCCATAGTCGTGAATTCAACCCTCAGATGGAAAATTGTTGGAAACTATCTGTATCGAACATGTACAGACTTTGAATCTTGTCATTACTCTCTAAACAATACAGTGTAACAACTATTTACATAAAATTTACATGATGTTAGGTATTATCCATTATCTAGAGATGATTTAAAGTACATGGGGGGATGTGAGAAAGTTATATGCAAATACTACACCATTTTATATGAGAAGCTTGAGGATCCATAGATGTTGGTACCAAACAGGGATCCAGGAACCAATCCCCAGTGAATACTGCTGGACAACCATACTTACATAATCATAAAATTAATAAGTGCTCTATAAGAAGGAAAACAGGGAGAATAATCTGCCTTAGAACCTAATGTGAATGTGATCTGAAGCCTGTTCTTGGTTCCTGACCTAGAATACGGTTGCTTTAAGGGAACTCACGTTACTAGATTATCTCCAGGTACCTGGTATCATTTTAAAGCTGACCTTTTAAGGTACATTATGTCCCTTTCTAAAGAAGTTAATTTTATGTTTTATGTTTTTAAAAATTTTTTATTTGTTCTTTTTAGTTATAAATGACAGTACAATGTATTTTGACATATCATACATACACAGAGTGTAACTTCCCATTTTGGGGGTTGTACATGATGTGGAGTTACACTGGTCATGTATTTATATACAAACATAGGAAAGTTATGTCAACTCATTCTACTGGGAAGTTAATTTCAAAAAACCTTTAATTACAAAAAAAGTAGGATTGTAACTAGGAACTGTGTTTTCTTTTTTATTTTCCTCCCAGATTATAGTTGTGAATGTAGTATCTAATTATTGACATTAAGTTTTTAGACTATTTTTGAATGCCTTCTAATTCTTGCCAAGGGAACAAAGAAAGAAACTGAGGAAATCATCTCACGGTGGTTAATATAAAATGTTGGATGTTTACTAATGGAATCTGTTTACCTTCATAAATGTATAATAGGGCCATTAAAAACAATAGATACAGTAGTTTAAAAGTAATAAAATTTACAACAAAGTGTATTTAATTTGAAATTGAATTGCCAGCAAATGACTGTCCTAATGAACCCTTGTGTCAATGTAGTCTAATCAAATTAAGGGAAATCATTTGTATCACAGGAAACTAAATCAGCAGTGAGACCCCAAAAGGCTATTCTTCTGGTGGGGGTATAGTCATTGTCACAGATGGTCCTGCTGATGGCACTGAGCTTCAGTCAGGAGAAGCGAGATACAGTAACCTTAATTCAAATGAATTTAGAGAATGAGGTAAATGCTGTCAGGATTTAAAAACCTAAATAAATAAATAAATAAAATAAAGCCAACCATAAAGATGAATCTGCAATAAAAAGAACAAATGTTAATAGGAAGAAAAGATCCTGGGGGGCTTGTTGAGGGTGGAAATGGATCTTGATCTCTGGTTGTTGTTTTAGAAAAGGAAAGTTTATGTTGTATCAGCTAGTCATCTATTTAAATGAATTTTTTTTTCTTCCAAGTTCTCTAATAATTTAAGATGAGAGGAAGGGGTGAAAAAGAAAGGGGCCAAAAAATCTTATCAAACACTGTTGGCCCTCTGTATGTATTGATTTTGTTCCCATGGATTCAACCAATCATGGACTGGAAATGTAGTTAGGCCTATCATAGTAGCATCTATACTAAATGTGTAGGGACTTCTATCTTGTCATTTCCCTTTAAAAAATATAGTAAAATAAGTATTTGTTACATTTGTTTATGTTATTTATATTGGATTAGGCATCAGAAGTAATCTGGAGATGCTTTAAAGAAAGATGTTGGGGGGGGGTTATGTAAATACTATGCCATTTTATATAAGGCATTTGAGTATCTATGGATTTCGGTATTCATGGGGGCTCCTGGAACCAATCCCTCACAGACATGGAGAAGGAATGACTGCATTTGATCTCCTGATAATTTCTGAAACAAGTGGCATTTTAACTGTTGGGAGATCAGTAGCTAATATAGTGAGTCTTATATTTTATGGGGCCATACTTCAAAAGCTACTTCTTCCCTGACTTTAATCAACTGCAGTACCTGTAATGTGGTGTTTATCTAAGTTTTAGATAACCTGAAAACCCATTTAAGGAAGACACCAAGTTGTGCTGTGCTTCCAAAGGCCAGCCTTCTCTTTATGCCCTGTGGTCAATTTCTCTTTCTTCTTCCCTCCTCCTCCTCACCGACACAGAGCTCCGAGTCCACGATTCACTGAAAACTTACACATTGGTAAAAGGGATGGCATGGCCAAGCTCAGTTCCCTCACAGAAGTAACTCATGATTCCCAGGGAGCACCAGCAGGATCTTGCTGGAAGGTGAGGCTCCTGGAACTGACATTTTTTTTTCCTGATGCAAAATGTTAAATGATGAGATCAATTGTATTGATCCGCTTGCCTTTTCTACTTTTCTTCCTGTAGGACTCTTGAGAGAAACAGTTTTAACAGGTCTTAATAAATATCTTTGAAGAGAATCCTATGTTAAAATAAAACAGCTAAAAGTCCTCAATGGCAGAGCCCTTGGGTATCTGTGGGACCAGACTGAGTCACTGCTGTCCAGGAGACAGGGCTGCCCCCATGCAAATGAGACAAGCCTTGAGATTTGACGAATCTTCTGTCTCCTTCTCCTACTCCTCTGATACTTGCTTTGAGGAAGGCTGTAAATGCAAGAGAGATTGTGGTATAATTCCTCAGACTGGCATTTCTGCCCCCTAGTCACCATTCGATTATCTTCCAAATTGCTGTGTTTCAGAGAGATAAAGATTTTTTATGGCTTGCTGACTTGAAACAACCACAAGAGCCAGCGAAGAGATGGCTAAGCGGCCATGCATAGTAATTCCATGGGTAAATGACAAAATCTTTGTTTGTATGACATTTCCAAAATTACTACAGAAGATGAATCTAAAACACAAAATGTCACATTTGGCATGCAAAACTATCACAATGTATTTCAGTATAAAATTCACAGAGGCGTTTAATTTAGAATGTGTTTAATAACTCCGTCTGCCTGCATCGGTAATCCTGCCTTGAGGTTTGAAAAGATTGTCTTATTTATTCACATGGTGTTAATTTTTAAAATATTTTTGGAAACCTAAATATATTAAGGTTAAGTCATTGTTGTTAATTAAGACTTTCTAATTAAACCAAAAATAATTGTTATTCCGATTAGTTTTTAAGTATGACTTGTGTGAAAAAACAAAAGTTGAACAACTTTCACTATTTATTTAACTGTGACTCAATTCTAGCAGCATCCTCTCTATATGGAAATATATTTTATCTCCCCAAATGAAGTCTAGACAGGATTAAAGGGTACTTAATATTGCCTACAGATTAACTGGTGATGCTACTAACTTGAATGGTCAAGAGAGTAACTTGCTTCCAAACCTGATATTATTATTTTTTAATTAAAGCACAACAAAACCAGAGAATTCTTGGAGGTCAAGTTATTCCAAAAATGATTAGGGACTTGTGATTATAGAAGCATGACTTAATGACATTTGAGTGATTAAATAATCCCAGTTTGATCTGAAACACTATTTAATCTGAAATATTTAAACACTTATTTAATCTGAAACAATAGTTCATTAAAATCATTACTTTGTACACAGTTTTGGGCACGGATTAAAAATGAAATCTGCTCTCAGCTGTGGGTGAACAATGAAATCCAAATGTGCTGTAAAATATTAAATCGTGTCTCTCAGTCACATGCAATCTGTGCTGAGTTTTAGGGTAAAGCATATTCACGTACCATTTCTCCTTTTATTTTTATTTTTCTGGACTGTCCTGGACAGCCTAGGGGCACACTGACCTGCTGTTGACTGTACAGAGTGCTCCTTCAGGTGAGGTGTTACTGTGACCTGTTCTGCACTTTCCTTATCCTGTGGCATTACGATCGATCTGTGATTAATGCTGCAGGCCAGGGGTATCACCTTTCGGGTTCCCAGTTTGAAGCTTGCTGCCCAGGTTCGCCCATCCCCAATATCTTAGGCACACTGTGTGGTTTTTTTAGAAGTGTTGGTTTCCTGTTAATTCTATCTTATTATAATAGATGAATGACTTCTGATGTCACAGATCATTAACATACCATGCTTAAAAACTGGCTAAACTTTCCTTCCTACCCTCAGCAATTTTGCCTTTTGACCTCTTAATTATACATTGTGTGTCCTCATCTGTTATCATTGCTAATACCCGACAATTACAGGTTGAGTGAAAACAATTGTCTACTTTTTTCCCCCCTGAGAAGCCCATTGTTGCTAATTGTGTGGTTTTACCCAGTTCCTGTGTAATTGGAGAATACTGCCTTTTATGTAGGTACAGGGGACTCAGGCACCTCAGCCTCTTCAAATACACATCAAATGCATCAGAGGTCTCAAGGACAAGGCTCCACAAGGATCCTACCTCCTCAGAGTGTCCCTGCTTGCTCGACCAGGGGGCTGCATCTTGCAGTGGTGGCCGACAGAGCAGCTGAAGACCAGAACACGTGCAATTAGGCACGATGGAAACTTCTACGATGTGGGTCTGTATTTCCACGAGAGCCTTCACGTGGTAAGCTGAACTTTTGTGCCACTTGGCCCCTTGTTTTTAGTTAGCTTCCTCTTCTTTCTATCTATCCATGTTTCATCACTGTCTGTGTAGCTTGAGATCCTGAAATTTTTGTAATAAAGAGTAAACATTCTTTCGTGCGCACATGCGTTCATTCAGCTAATGTCCGATAAGCACTCACAATATTCCAAGTACTATGGTGGACCATCCTCAGACACCTTAGATCCACTGTAAAATGGAAATGCCATTCTTATTGATCAAGAACATATGTTTTTGATCCATAACATACTTTTTTGATCAAAAACATACTTTTTTAAAAATTAATTTTGTTATATGGCATTTAATTAAGGGTGGTTTTATATTTGTTATATGAATATGTATTTCTGATAGTGTATTATATTTATTCTGGCTATGGAATGACCAGTTCAAAAATAAATGGAAAAAATGTAGCTGTAAAAATGAGGAATTTTGTAAGATAGATCTATAAATAACAAACCTATGGTACCATTATTTACCTCCAATATCTAAGAAGAAAACATATTTTCAATCTTCACTTTTTACCACCTTAAGTTTTTAGGTATCTAAGACCCTTGACGACAACTGGCTCTTTTCTTTATTTTTTTCATCCTCTTTTCTTTTGTTTAACTTACCAAGCAACAACTCTATAGTGAATTGTGAAAATAGAAAAAAACAGTGTCAATAAAATATGTACAAAGACTCAAATGATCACTCTGTCATTTAGAACTTTAGAGGTTAAAAGAAAAAAACAAAAAAATCCAACAAACAAATAAATACTAAGATATCCAGTTGTTGGGAACTAGGTACTAAGTGGATTTTTAGCAAATGTCAGGGCTTAGCCCTAAGCCCTGTCCACTACCAGCCTCAGACATGGCTTGGGAAACTGAAAGTGATGGTGGAAGGGACACCAGAAGCATCTTTGAAGCAGGGACTTCAGAAGAATTCATTTCCAGGAAGAGTTTATTGGATGGAAAACATTCACCAAAGAACCAGCCAAGCCTCAGTTGGCTCATTTGTGAAATGGGTAGAACCTGCCTCCTACCATAGGCCTGTGAGAAATGCCCGGGCCAACACTTGTGGAAATATATAGTGAGAATTCAAAATCTTCTTTTATTATTATTGTTATAATTATGCTGTCTCTTTGATAGTGAAGCCCATAAAGTTTTACCCACTGGACTGTTCTTTTAATTAATATGATAAATGCTTATATTTCAGATAGCATTCAAATTAACCTTTGGTTGAGAACAATGTAGGTTAACAATTTTTTTTTTCAATAAGTGATCCCCAAGGCCTCATTAAGAAGTGTAGGGTATATGTGCAGGGTGTTAGTCTAGGTTGGTTATGAAGACAATGGTTCCCTGGGGAAGCCATCGACTGCTAGGAGCAGAATTTGAGGACAGGTGCAAACAGGCATCTGTGTCGTTCATCCCAGAACTGAGGTCTTGGTTCTCATCATTTACTAGGGAGAAATTTCAGGAATGTGGTAGTAACTAAGAACTCAGTTATTCATTTTTAGAAAGCATCCCATTGGCATCTAGTGGAAAATCTTTTGGGCACATTTTAATTAAGCACCCAAAATTTTAAAAGCATAGATTTAGGCTACAAAAAAATATCATTCTAAAAAGCTTGCGGGCTGGGGTCATAGCTCAGCGTAGAGCACCTGCCTGAGGCCCCGGGTTCGATCCTCACACCACATAAATATAATAAAATAATAAAGATATTGTATCCATCTACAACTGAAAATAAAAAAGCTTGCTTTATAGAGCCATCTTCTAAATAAATGTTTATACTGAAAAGCCACATAGGGTGCTTTTATTATTGCTATTTGTTTAGGTGCCCATCACCCTAGGACTTCTATTAAAATGTGAACTGTGAGAGCAGGAGCCACATCTATTGATGTCTTTACTTTGTTGAGGGTATTCTGTGAGCTGTTGAATGACTGGAACAGAGTGCCTTGGTTTGGATAAATGTCTTCAGAGATCCATGCATTAAAGGCTTGATCCCCAGAGAGGTGCTATTAGAAGGTGATCAAACTGTGTTCAGTTGGAGTGGAACCTCCAAACTATGATCCAAGATAAACCTTTGCTTTTTATAAGTTAATTACATCTGGCATTTAGTTATAGTGATAGAAAGCTGACCAATACACAGGGAGTACTATAAATAGAATGCCAGGAGGGACTGGAGAATAAAGAGCTCTATCAAGGACATCTTCAGGAAGAGCTGCAGAGTTCCTAGGAGATTGAGGTTGCAAAGATGTTTCCAGTGTTAAAAATAGTACATAGGGATGAGCTAAAGCTGGCAATTGCTTCAACAAGAAATTCATTTCCCTTTCCTGCCAAATAGAACAAAAAGTATCTTGGAACAGTTGAAATATAACCCCAAATTTTCTTCATGTGTGTCACAAACAAACAAACAAACAAAAAATAATCCCCTCCTGCCACAGTCAAGGAAAATTTACTCTTTAGCAGCCTGACAAAATGTCACTGAATTACATCCATCCCTTGGTATCACCTAGCAAAATCCTGGGATCCCCAAAAAAATACACCAGGCTATTTCACATTCAGTGTATGTAAGAAAAGCACAAAATTCAGGACAAAAATAAAAACAAGGAAAGCACCAAAACATCCAGAATTTGACAGGAAAGCACCAAAACATCCAGAATTTGACAGAATTTGGAGGATTTTTTCTTTCAGAATGAAAATACTGTTGCTCAAATTCCTGTTCATTCCACTGGCTCTACCCAACAACATCAAGGGTTGTCACTAACCACACAATTGTGCCTGCCAGTCACTCTGCTGGCAGTTTGTAGAGACTGACAGTTCAAACAGCAAGTTTTCAAGCAGTGTAATTTTGTAACAATAAAAGTACACTTAGGAAAAGCAAAAATGTGCATTGTGTATATAATTAATATAGGGACATTTAAGATACTTATTTCACTGCCGTTAAAATACAAGTCAGAGACAGGTCCATCTCTATTCTCCCTCATGAGTGGGAGACATGGTCTTCCTGAAGGTCACTGGAGAGTGCAAGGCACTGTCTAAATGGTAACTGGAGAAAGAGGACCATCCACTTCTGTGCAAAGCTAGAGAACCGAGGGGGCGTTACCCAAATGAAAGGTCAAGTCCTAATTACAGGGAAGCGGTAGGTCTGAGGAGGTTACCTTGCTAATGGACCTTGGGATGATGAGGTTCATTGACATCATCAGGGGTGGCTTATCTTTGGCAACTGGCTGGGTCAGGAAGCAAACACTCAAGTGAAAGGGCAGCTGACAGGTGTTTGAGAAGGTTCTTGAGGGAGGTACCCCACATATGGGAAAGCTCTAAGATGTACAGCTTCTGACCTCCACAGTGCCACTTCTGGATACTATTGCTTGGGTCTTGTCCCCAGTGATTCCACATTTTAGCATAGGTCTTCCTGTATTGAGAGACAGAGGTGATCAGATGTCATGAGTTAACTGACAAGCTTGAGTCTCAGCCCCCTCGAGTCACATGATGTAATACGAGCTCCTTTATTTCAGTTACTGACTCTAAGAATCATATTAAATTGAATTCGTTTATAGGCTCTCAGCTTAGGCTTTTTCACTTTGAGTATGTTGCTTGAAAGATTTGGAAGAACTCCTTGGTGGAGATGTTTGGAACCTATTGTCGTCTGACCTTTATCTTGGAAACATTTCAAATAGAAAAACATTGCCTTCTGGTAGTATCTATTAATAGCCAATAGGTTTAAATCTTTGGGAAGAAATAAGCAAATGATCAAACTTTCTATTTTGGTTAAATGTTCAGATTATTTTAGTCCACCATTCTGCCAGAATCAGGGGTTAAAAGCAATACTTTACTCTCAGATTTTGTTCTATAAACACCTGTAAATTTCTGATAAGATATGAACAAAAGGCTTTTTGATGGCTAAACACTTAAAAATGAAGGGGATCTCATTGGGTACCAGAAATGAAGAGGCAACTGAAAACTAGAGAGAGCCATGGTAACCTGGAGCTGTGTCTGTCCCAGAGGGATGAGGTTAGGATTATCAATCTTGCTAATCTAAAGGATTGGATCTTAACGACCAGTCAGGAGATGAGCCCCTGGGCTAATTAGATATGCAGTGTTGAAAGAGTTTCTTGCATAAATTTAGGATATTCAAAATGTGTCCAAAGGGGATAGGGTAGAAAAATATCTGCCCATTTCACAGAGATAAAAATCTCCATTAGACAAATAAAATCAAGAAACATGGTTTTCTCTAAATTCTTTAGAATTGTATTCCTCTTGATGATCTTTAATAGAGTGCCTGTAATGAAAAAAATGTAGTTGAAATTAAATATTCAGTCTATAATATGTAAGATTAGACTCTTTGAACAGAGAACTAATGGCCTGGAAGCCAAATCAGAAGCCATATCTAGAGTGTAGCAGTAAAAGATAAAAAAATAGACAAAGTGAAGTGATCTGAAAACACACAGAAGAGAAGCTTCTAACACAAATCTTGTGCAATTTCCAGAAGGAAAGAAAGAGGGGAAGATGCTATAATGTAGTGGCGTCCCCTCCTCCAACAAAAATCTTAATCCAGCTTCTCCAGAGACCCTCACCATAACTGATCTTATTAACAGAATATCAGCAAACATTTCTGCAAAAATGCGGTTAGACTTCCTATTTCCTGTTGCTAAGTTTAACTGTGGACTTTATGTCACTACTGCTTTTGTGGTAAAATGTAAATGTGTGAAATGAGACCAGAAAAAAAAAAAAAAAAAAGGAAAAAAAGCACTTTCTAAGAACTCAAAGAAAGGGAAAAAAATTACTTTTATGTAGATCCTGCAAAAATGTAAACCTCTAAACCCCTCATCCCACTGAGTATAAAGTTCAAAAATTTCCAGAGTCTCTCTGTCCAGAGAATATTTTAGGCTATGCAATAGCCCCTTTGAACCCTGCAATCAGTAAGCCTGCTTCCTGCTAGTTCCTCAGTTGTCCAACCTCTTCTGTCCTATTTCAATAAGAAGAAAAACTGTGATTAATTCCCCAGTCTCCTTGGCAGATGCGGACATTCAGATCAAGGGAACAAGAACTTGAGCAGGACCAAGTCAAGTCCACATGGAGACATATTGGGGAAACCACAGACAGCAATGGTACACTCACAATGATTGAACAATATATTTTTTTTT
>PVHX01006557.1:0-79045 GCA_004024805.1 Geosciurus inauris | reverse complement strand
ATGCTGAGAGACAACGAACACTCACCTGACCTACTCTCTAAGCTTTGGTGCAGAGGTGTTGCAAATGAACAGAGACATTTTTGTGGAAGAATGTTGTATGAATTTCCTAGGGCTGCCAGGAGACTGTATTGGCTCAAACCCATGGACTGCTTGTCTCACAGTTCCAGAGGCCAGAAGCCAAACCAAGGGGGAGGCAGTACTGGGCTCCTCTGGAGGTGCTAGGGCTCTGTGCCTTTCTCATGGATTCTGGTAGTCCAGGAGCCCCCTTGGCTTGTAGATGTCCCACTCCAGTCCCATGTCCATGTGACATTTTCCCCTGTGTCTTCACATCATCTTTCCTATGTGCTTGTGTCTCCCTGTGTCCAAATTTCCCTTTTTTGTAAGGACACTGTCATGTTGGGTTATGGCCCACTCTAACCTCATTTAATTTTGGTTAAATCCAAAAATATTCTCTTTTTGGATAAGGTCACATGATGAGGTACTACAGGTTAGAGTTTCAAAATGTCTTTTTCCCAGAGACATAATTCAAGGTATAATAATTGAATTGCTAAGAGTGGTGCATACCCATAATCCCAGTTATTCAGGTGGCTGAGGCGGGAGGATTGCAAGTTCAAGGCCATTGCTGAGTGAGACCATAGCTTAAAAGAAAAAAAGAAAAAGAGAGAGAGGGCTGGGAATCTAGCTTAGTGGTAAATCTCCCCTGGGTCTCATTCCCAGTACCAAAGAAATAACAAACAAACAAACAAACAAAAACCCCAGCTGACATAAGAAATTTTTCAACAATAAGGAAGAATTCAAGAACTAATGACATCTTTGTATTCTTTTTTTGAAATGTTTTATTATTCTAGAAAAAATATCAAACAACATGCCTTTTCTACTCAATTTTAAGAGAATATTAGGCAATTTAAAGCATTTGAATAGCAAAAGGAAGAATAAATGATTATATAATTTATATAATTAAATGGTTTTTTCATCAACTAATTAACTTGATGAACACTTAGATTTAAAACCAAACATTGCAACTAAGACATCTTTCCTTTTCACAAGACATATCTACCCCAGTTTAGAAACAAGTATCATAAACCATTTGTGTATGCATAAGAGTCCCTCTTATTTGTAATTAACAGGATGAAAAGTTATAGAAAACATTAAATTAGGAAAATATTGTAGGGAAATTGCACAAATCTTTTGGAAGTTTGCTGAAAGATTTTACTCTTCAGTTGTGCTTTTTTTCTAATATATTCATGGAGATAAATAAATACAGAACTTTGAAGTTCTGTATTTCTTCTTAGAGTATTGAAAGAAAAAAATGTGTGAAATTTTAAAAAATGTAAAGTCAGATATGAATTAAGACTTGTGGCTGTAGTTTCCTTATCACTGATTATCTCACATTATCATCCTCTTGGAGAGACATTTTAAAATATCACTATTGAACTCTGGCAACGGTACCCGAGCTGAAAGAAACTTGTATTAATTATTATGCTTGCGGTTCTCATTTTCATTGGGTAAGAGGGTTGACCAACTTAAAAAAAGGATACAAATAATAGGTTAAAGAAGCAAAACCAGCAAAATTCAGGCAAAGAACATTGATTGATGAATTTTAAAAAATTCTTAAAGGTCATGTACTCAAGTTTGGCTAAGCCTCAGGCAGATCTAATGAACATGACCAGACCCCTCTGTGTGGAGCAGGTAACCCATGCTGACTCTGAATTTGCTGACATTACAGGGTTATTATTTCTGGAAGGATGTAGCATTCTGGAACAATTTCTCTAATGATTCCATTAAGACCATGGTTTCCTTCAATTTAGGGTTACATATTTCATTTTTCACATTACCCTACATCACAAAGAAAAGGAAACCAGGACCTAGATTGCATGTCTGTGTCAGCCAAAGGCGAGGGAGGATTTCACTTGAATTTGACAGTACTTAACCCCATTTTATTTGATAAGTACATCTGTTTTGTGGATCAGTGTCAGTGTGTGAACTAGTTCGAAGGCAAAAAAGGATTTTGCTTACACTGAATTACGGCCATCTTGAGGATTCCCTAAGAAATAAGCAGATGCTGCCAAACAGGTACTATTTCAGAGCAAACTCCATAGCGAAGAAGTTCCAGAAACTGAGACTGAGAGCAACATGGGAGGACCTAGGCTTTCAGGGGACAGAAGCACAGAGAGTGGGCATCAGTTCATCTCTCGCCTTCATAAGATTTCCTTTTTGATTATGCTGAACAGGGAAATAAAATACATTTCAGTTGCTAAGAAAATCTTTTGGAAATGCTGTCATGGAAAGTTTCCGTTTATATTTTTTAAATATAAAGAGTAAGGGCTGGAGGCCAGATGTGGTGGGGGAGGGGAGGGTGTGCTCTACAACCGATTTGAATCCTGGTTCCCAAACCTACTTTAGTGATGTGACTTGGAGCAGTTGTATGGTCTCCCAGTGGTCTGTCATCTCAGCTATAAAAGCCGTCACAGGAAGCCCTGTCTTATTGATTTTGTCACGTTACCACCAACAGGGCATGATTAGGAGTGAACGTTTTAGTACAACTGACGTACTCAAGGAGTAATGCCATTTTTAACTGAAGCCAGAGTAGCTCTAAAAAGCAAACAAAACCCAAATATATACCTTAAGGGAAGTTTTGTTAACTTAAATATTTAATTCTTTCCTTCTATGTCATATCCATGATTACATTGCTTGAAAGGACAAATGAGTAACTGTGAAACGATGTTTTTTTTTTTTTTTTTAATACTTAAGTCCTTCTCTTCCAAAACCAACAAAGAGTTTTTAGACCACTCTAAGAAGTAGCTTCTTACAGATATTTTTCAGCTTCTGATGATATTATGACATTAAGCCTCAAAAAGAAACATGTGGAGTTGACATCAATGTCTCTGTTTTACACATGAGAAACTGAATTTTGGAAAAATAATGTAAATTATTCAAAATTATATAGTTTATTAGGATGAAGTGTGAACAAAACCCATTCCCTATAACTCTGGGTACTCAACTGTTTTTTTAACTCCAAAACAGGCATTCTGTAAACACAGTAGCATCACCAGTATCCTAGGGTCATCATGGACTAAAATGTCTTTCCAAGACATCACTTTATCCTTTATCTTTTAAAGCCATTTGTTGACCTCTCATGGCTTTTAGGATAAACCAAACTCTGTTATCCATTAAAAGACCCTAAGAAAATAGCCTCAGCCTTCTTCCACAGTCTTTACCCACGTCAGATAGAGCTCAGCTCCTGCTAAGCGCTCAATGGTATGTTCAAGTTGAGCAAAGCTCAATTTCCTGTATCCTCCAAGTTCTGGTAGGCTGCTGGGCATTAGCCCTTAGCATTAACTCCTATCGACCCTTCAGACTCAAAACTTACTCTCTCTTGCTATTATTTATACATGTTAATTCACTCCAACAAGACTTCAGGTGTTTGAGGACAGGTGCCATACCATATTTTGTTTTTCAGGGCATCAACTACTCATAAATAACTCAATAACTGCTTTAAAAATCAAAAGAAGATAGAATGAAAAACTATTTATGGTGGGATGCAACAAGTTTAATATAAGTTGAGTTTACCAAAAATGTGTATTATTTCCTGAATAAACAAAGAACATGAATTAATCTTAAGAGCCATATCTTGGTATCTGTCATTTCTAAAATGAAATATATCTGGTGAAAAAGAAGTCAATTCAGAGATATTATTTGAACATGACTTATAAATGGACAATTAATAAAATACCAGCAGTTTTTAATTTTACTGCTTCATGTTTATTTGAGCTCTTCTACCTTTTTAGAAAATTAATACTTTAAGTAAACATTTTGTAAGAAATGAGTCTATATACTCATCTCCTTGAGCAGTGAGCAAACTCAACAAAGCTCATTCTCAAGTAGAAAGGTGGATGGAAGCCCTCTGGAACCTTTCTGAGAATTTCTGGAGTGCTTGGGTACCCAGGGACCTGCCAAAATGTACCTGTTTCATATCAAGTCAATTGTGACCTTACATTTTGCAAGACAAGAATTCCTCAAATGATTTTTGGTATTTCCAAATGAAAATGGAGCTGTATCGGCCATTTTGTTATGGCATAAATGTATAAAAACTGTATTTAAAAAAAATCAGAGAACTAAAAATATCTGTTTTGTGAACAGCAGGTATTCCTATTTTGCAACTTCATTCGCTTTATGTACCTGACCTTCCTTTTCTTGGTCATGGCTATCTAACCTGGGTAGATTAAGTTATTTATCCACTGTGGGTCTTAGTTCAAACTGTAATGATAAGATACCATTCTATGGATAACTTAAATGGTTGACATTTCTTGTACCACTGGAGGATAGGAAGTACAAGGTTAAGGTGCTGGCAGATTCGTTTATCGGAGGAAGGTCTTTTTCCTGACTTGCATGTGGCTGCCATCTCAGTCTGTGCTCACACGGCTTTACCTCCATGCATGGAGGATAACTAAAATCCTCTTATGAGGGCCCTAACCCCAACATGACAATCCCTCCTCATTGCCTCATCTGAACCTAAGTACCGGCCAGAGGCTTCACTTCTAAATAACACTGCATTGGGAGTGCATTCCTTCAACACATGAATTTGGGGGTTAGACAAGCATTTATCTCACTGTAGTATGCAAATGAGAATTAAAATTAATAAGCAAACAAGCATTTCTAGGTTAAGAATAATAGATATAAGAGAAGAGTCAACAAAAATATAAAAACTTGACAAGTAGCATTTTTGAATTCATACCAGCTTCCTTGAGCTATTGGAAATCTTTCATACCCGGTGTTAATTCAGATGGAAGTTGCTGGGCTTGTCAAAGGTTATTGCAATGTACATAAAATACATTAATTTTATTTGTATCACATAATATGTCTTGCATATTTTTATTCATTCGTTTTAGTTGCTAATAATCTACTGGGGTAGACTAAAGACAGCTATAAAATCTTCGCTGCTTTCTTGCTGAAGGGTAAGCTCTGTGCTATCTCCTCTTGAATCTGAGGGGGCCCTGTGACTCTTTGACTAACAGAATATAATAAAAATGTTGCTGCACCAGTTTCTGAGTTTAAGTTCAGTCTTTCAAGGACTGGCAACTTCCATCATCTGTCTTGTTGCAAACCTTGCTTTGAAAGACTTGAGCCATCATGTAAAAAAGTCCAACTACTCTGCTGGAAAAAAACAGGTGAGGCCCTGGGACTGCACAAGAATGATAAGGTCTACAGCTAGCTAGGCTGTCTGTCTGTCCTTGCAAAGGAGCTGGCATGTGAGAAAAGACATGTTACACCCTCCATTTCAGACCAGACATAGTGGAATAGCAGCACCAACTGGGTCCTGTAGATGCCGGGTAGAGTCAATGAGTCACTCTGCTGAGTGGGATCTGGATTCCTTTTTTTGGGAGGCAGGTACTAGGGATTGAACTCAGGGGCATTTGAACACTGAGCCACATCCCTAGCCCTATTTTGTATTTTATTTAGAGACAGGGTCTCTCTGAGTTGCTTAGTGTCTTGCTTTTGCTAAGGCTGGCTTTGAACTCCCAATCCTCCTGCCTCAGCCTCCCGAGCTGCCGGGATTACAGGCATACACCACCATGCCTGGCTTAGGCCTGGATTCCTGATCTGCATAATTAGAAATCTACAAAGCAAGGTGTTTCAAGCCACTAAGTTTCAAAGTAGTATTTTTTTTTACAGCAATAAATAGTTGAAGGACTTATTTAGCCCCAATTTAGTACCAACTAGTATATTGAGTGCCGAAGAAATAAAATCAGGACCCTTTCCTTAAAGTGCTCATGACCTTTGTAGTTTCTGCTAATTGAACCTTGCAATTTAAAGAAAAATTTAAAATCAGCCTATTTCTTAAGCCAGTCTCAAAAAGTCCAAGGTCAAATGTTTTCTCTGATAGGTTGAAGCTAATCCAAAAGAGAGGGAGGGTGGGAGAAAGAAAGAGAAAGGGAAAAAGAGGAGAGAGGGAATTCCATCACAGTAGAGGAAAGATCAGTGGAGCAGACGAAGGGAATTGATGAAGAGGAAGAAGGAGGGATGACGGGAAGAGGGACAAACAGTGGAATGAATCATGAATCTCACCATCATGTAAAACCACAAGACACTAATTTAAAAAAATGAATAAATTTCAGGAAGATCAGTAGAGTAGAGGGAGGGAAGTGAGGCAGAAGAAGAGGGGTGGGAGAAGTCCTGGGGACTGAATTAGAGCAAATTATATTACATATTTTTGTGATTATGTCAAAATGTATCTTAATATTATATGCAACAAAAAAGGAACAATAAAAATGTGAAGTATCTGTTTCAGTAAAAAAAAATCAGCTTATTTCTATATTCAGCTTTGGATCACCCAAAAGGCATTTGGGTTTCGAGCACAGTGACATTCTTTAGCTATGCTTTGTGCATGTAGAAAGTGAGATGTGAGAGATGGAGGTGGTTCAGTAGGGCTTGCTATGGACTGTGTTGGATAACCCTGAAACTCACATGTTGAAATCTTAACCCTCAGTATCTCAGAATGTGGCTTTCATTAGGAACAGGGTCTTTAAAGAGATAATTAAAATAAAGTCACCGGAGTGAGTTGTATTCCAACAGGACCAGTGTCCTTATAGAAAAGAGGAGATTAAGATAGAGATGATAGAAGAGAAAAGATCATGTCAAGACACAGGGAAGAGATGACCACCTACAAGCCAAGGAGGAAGGCCTCAGGTATGGCCAACACCTTGACTCTGGAGTTATAGCTTCTAGAGTGAGGAACACATCAATTTCTGTTTCAAGCTTCCCAGCCTATAGACTTTGTAATGGCAGCCTCAGCAACAATACAGGGGTTCACAGAGAGTGGGTGACAATAAAAGGTTTTGTTTTTGTTTTTTGCTGGTAGGCAGGGAGCAGCAAAATACTTCAACTTGTGATCAAGCAACATGTAAATCAGGCATCATTGAAATGAGCTTCATTTGTGATGGGAGACAGAGCGGGCTCTTCATTCCTTTGGAGTGGCCACATTATAGGTAGGAGGTTAGAGATAATTGTAGGGCACCTCACATAGTTCAAAGAAAACCTCACTTAAACTCACTGTGCTCTCAGACTCTTTCATGGATGTACAGCATTTAAAAAAGTATAACAACCAGTTAATGTTTATATATCTGTGTGGCAAGGTTATCATTATTATAGTAGTAGATGGGCGCCATTTTTGTTTCACTGGAGGGAAATCCAATATGAATAAAATAGCAACTTTTCAAAGATGACATTTAATCCATGCATGTAAATCAAACTGAGAATCTATTATTCATTATTAAAAGAATGGCATATTTTTATTACACTGAGAATGAAACACAAATACTGTGAAAAATTTAGTGCCTTTTCTGGAAATTTTAAGACACTCATCATGAAGCCATCTAGCTGGTACTGGCTCTCATTTTAAAATATAGCCATAAAATTAATAAGTTTGAAGTTTTATGCCTGAAAAAAGGATGCTCAATTTAAATGAAATAGGCAAATTTATTTTTTATTTAAAGCTTCCTAAATACTTAAGATGGTAAAGTACTTCAGTAATGCTCTGATTCCAATATGTATATGAAGAATATAGTTCATATTCTTGTCATTATTAGTCATGGCACAGTGTTCTTCCCTGAAGTGCTTTCTGAAAACTGCATATATCAGAAACTGATTAAAATGACCTAAAGTATTAATTCTTAAAATATGATGAACCCAACATTTTGCAAGAGGTTATTTTCCATGTGACATTTAATATCTAAAAATTGAAATGATTTTAATAACTCATAGGAAGGAGTGGTCTTAGGAAATCTAAAGTCTGAGCATGATTGCTTCTATTGATTATTGGTTATTGTGATTAATAATGGAGAGCCCTGAAGTGTATTATATTGTGCAGATTTAGAGAGTTCTCTATTACATCTGTTGAAGAAAGGCCCAATTTTCTATTTTTGCAAAGGTTGCTTCTGCTGGTTAAGGGAAACTCCAGACTTGTGAGAACTTGGTGGCAACTGGCTTGTCCTGAATGGCCTGGGTGCTGGTAGTTGTCACAGGGTACTCTCTTCTTGGCAGGGGTCTCTCCGAACTCATTTCCCAGTGCTACCACACATGGGTCTCTCCAGTCAAGTTAGGGACATTCTTTTCCCTTTGACCCCTCATCCCCACCACAATAAATGAAAACTTGGCCCAAAAGTACTAGTTAGGAGCACATCTTTAGAAGGAGGCTTAACAGAATCTAGGATCTCCTGAAACTCACCATTTTCAGGAAAATTATTTAAACTCCCCTGGTCTAAGTCCTCCAATCTCTAAAAATGGGAAGCTACTGCCTAATTCATAGGGTTTTTTATGAGCCTTAAATGTGATATAGTAAGTACTTAGCATAGTGGGTTACAAGCAGGTAATAACTGGTAGTTGTCCTGATTTTGTTATTGTATGGTAATTCTCTGTGTAGAATGTAGTTTGCTTCCTTATTACTTTATTTATTTATTTATTTTTTGGGTACTGGGGATGGAACTCAGGGACATTCGACCACTGAGCCACATCCCCAGCCCTATTTTGTGTTTTATGTAGAGATAGGGTCTCAGTGAGTTGCTTACCGCCTTGCCATTGCTGAGGCTGGCTTTGAACTCGCGATTCTCCTGTCTCAGCCTCCCAAAGTGCTGGGATTACAGGCGTGCGCCACCGTGCCCAGCTTCCTTATTACTTTAATTCTCCTCAATTCTTCAAAACATTCCTTTATGAAGTAAATCCTTTTTGACTATCTTCTTATAAAACTCAGTTTATAACATTTTCACGATATTTTGCCTCTACTCCTTGCTACTGGGTGATGTGAGGTGTTCTGAGGTCATCAGTGCAGAAAATTGCTTTCACTTCTTCTTAGTTGACTTGCTGTTACTATAACAAATACCTGATGCTTATATTCTTATAAAAATGAAAAGTATGTTTGGACTCACAATCTGAGATGATTCAGTCTATGATCAGATGGATCCCCTATTGCTTTGGGCCTGTGGTAAGTCCATTCACCTCATGGCTGGAAGACAAGAAGAAGAGATAGAAGTCCCAGAATACTTTCGAGGGCACACCCCCCAGGGATCTAATGACTTCCTACTGGGCCTCACCTCTTTAGAGTTTCACATCATCCCAATAGAGTCAAGCTGAGGACCATTCTTTAATACCTGAGCCTTTGCAGGCTATTCCAGATCTAAACTATAGCATACTCTATTACTTTATCTTTAGCAGGAGAGAGAGCATGTAGCAATTGTTAGTTAACTGCAATGTGTCAATTACATCACGTTGCACTTAATGTACACTGTAAGTGCAGCTTGATTCAATCCAATCCGTTGTTAAACGCATTTTGCAGATGAGAAAAACTGAGGATTTAGATGTGGACTTGTCAAGATGTTTGAAACTGAGATTCAAAACTAGATGTGGACTCCATAGTCCAAGCACCGAGATTCACAACTGAAAGGAAGCAGTAACAAAAAATGTTGGTTTTCCATGATGGTAAACTACCCACCAATTCTTGTAACATTTCTTCATACTTTTACCAGAGTTGCTTCTATTTCAAAAGCCAAATCTCTCTTTTCAGTCTCTCCCTTCCATCACTGAACAGGCCCTTTATCATGTAGAAAAGCCAACAAATATTTGTGAAGGAGACTGATGATTGTCAGGTGATCACTTAAGACTATTGGGCAGCACCAGGATGTAGGCTTCCTAAAAGAAGGGACTTTGGATTTGTATTAGTCCAGGTTTTCTAGAGGAACAAAAGAAGTTGAATATATGCATAACTATAGAAAGGGATTTGTTAGGGCTGGTGTTGTGGCTCAGTGGCAGAGCGCTTGCCTAGCATGTGTGAGGCACTGGGTTCGATTCTCAGCACCAATATAAATGAGTAAAATAAAGGTCTATCAACAACTAAAAAAACAAAATTAAAAAAAAAAAAGGGATTTGTTAGATTGACTTACAAAATTAAAAGTTGGATAGTTCCACATGGCCATATGCAGGGTGGAGATCTGCAGGAAGGAACCAGTAGCTACTCTGTCCAAGAAGCTAGAGTCTCAGAACACAAGAGAGATTCACAGTGCAGCCCGAGTCTGAGGCTAAAGGCCTGGAAGTCCCCTGGAGAGTCACTGGTATATCTGTAGAAAGACTGAAAAGCTGAAGTCCAACATGCAAGGTGATGGCAGCAGCAAAAAAATGCATCAGCTCAAAAAGAATGGAGTTTGGGCATGCTCAGAGGCAAGCTTCCTCCTTTTTCCACTTTATGTTACATCTGGACCCCAGCTTAGTGGACAGTGCACCCATATTCAAGGCTGTTCTTCCCCTTCAGTTTGCTAAGCCACATGTCAATCATCTGTGGAAACACCCTCTCAGACACACCCAGAAGTAGTCAGTGCCAATTTTCTGGATGTCTCAATCCAGTTGATAGCCAACATTAACTATCACAAGTCTATTCACTGATGTATTGTTAGCATCTACAAATGTGGCTATCTTGATAAATGTTTCTTAAAATTAATGAACAAATTTAAGAATTCCAAAGAGTCACATCAAGGTTTTCAGATAGACCTTTAAATAGACTATTGAACTTTTACTTGGATTTTTATGTATTTATTTATTTTTTTCATCTTGGGGATTGAACCCAGGGCTTCACACATGCTGAGCACTGGCTCAACCACAGCCCAGCTTGACTTGAATAATTTTTTATGCATTTTTGGTGTTTTTTTCAGATTCACATCCTTTATTTTATTGGAAATGCTTTCACAATGCCATAAATCCATCTTTGTCCTTTGTGTCTGTTCTCTACATCTGTTCACATTCAATGTATTCAGAGTTAAGAATGCCCTAGTTACAAAATAGTAGTTCTTGTTCACTTGGCATGCAATTCAACAATCAAATCATTTTGAATTCTCCAAAGAGGAGGAACTTGCTTCTATATTTGAACTCAGTCACATTCAGAGGGAATATGTTTTAATATTTCGACATCTATACAAAATGCTTTACAATTACTTTTAAGGCATTAATTCTCATATGAACACCCAGTGAAGTCACGAAGGACTGAGGAGGGCAAAGAATTTCTCCAAGGTCACGCAGTGTGTTAATTGCAAGGGAAAGGCTGGCTATCTTTTCCCATCCGTCTGACTCATGCATATAATAAGCAGTAGTCAATGACTTTGAACTGATGAGGCTCTCGAAGTGTACTTTTTCCAGTGGTAGCAGGAAAAGGATTTATATTCAAACAAAAATATGACTACACTCAAGGACCAATAAAGGTCAAACTAGTAAACTGCAAATCAGATCATATCGGTCCCTTGCTTAATATCTTTCATTGCATTAGAATCTTCATTGCTTTGAGAATAAAATCCAGATTCCTTACTTGGGTCTCTAAACCTTATGTATCTGGCCTTTATCCCACTTTCTAATTTTATTTCATCCTAGTTTTCTGCTTGAGTATTTCATTGCAGCCTCATTTTCATTCTCTGAATACAGCGAGCTCATTCTTATTGCAGGCCCCCCAAATTCATTGCTGCTTCCTGCCTAGTAGACTTCTTCCTCAAATCTCAACACAGCAGGTCTCAGGATAAGACCAGCTTCCTTAGACACAAGTTTTTTAACGTAATAGCCACCCCCGTCCCCCAACTATTTTCATTAGCTACTCATTTTCATTATTTCAATATCATTTGTGATGGGTTAAGCATTTATCTCTATTGTTAAGGTCTTATTTACTTACTGTTTATCTCCTCCTCACCAGTCAATAGCTCCATGAGAACAGGAAGGTGTTTGCCATTCTTTGTTATGTTAGTGCCCAAAATGGTGCTTAAGTACAAAAATGTGTGTTTTGTAAATGAAACAGCAAAGATAGATATGTTTTTTTTGATAGCTAAATCAACAATTTAGTAGGTAGAGAAATGACCAAGTCATTTTTTTTCCTGAACCTTTTTCTTAATCACCTGTGAAATGGGTTAATGTCAACAATACAATAAGACTGACATGCAGATCAAAGGTGACAATGCGCATGTCAGAGTTTTGTAAAATAGAAATTGCTGCACAGGAATTAACTTCATTGCTAGGTATCTTTGGTGCAATGTGAGATGTCCAAAGGGAAAATGTTGATGAGCAATTATTGCCCAAAGTTTTCTCCTTTCCAAATGATATATTTGCATGCTCCTTGTAAAACCATTTGTGGTTAATTTGTTGGTCTTTGATCTAATCAGGCTGCAGATGTTCAGAAATGCCATCTTTTTGTGCATTGAGGCTCATTCACTGGGGTTTGTAAAAGTAATGGGCTGTGCCCAATTTTTCCCCGAAGTGTTCAACTCTCAGGGACAATGAACGGAAAGATCTATCTTTTGCCTAACAAGGAGAAAAGAAAATCCAACTTTTGCCTTCCGTCAAAAAGAAAAGAAGGAAAAAAAAGGAGAGAAAGAAAATGGAAAAGGAGGAATCTCAGAACTGAATTTTCTAAATTAAAATATTCAATTAGATTTTGCCATCTCTCTGGAATGAAATATTCTTAGTTGAACATTTGAGTAGCATGTGAAGAGATGAGTTATGACATATTGAGGCCGAGGTCAGATAATAGAATTACAACATAAAGACATGATATGCCATATAGTTAGTTCCTCTTTGTTTTAGTCATGTTCAATGGCGAATAGTGGAAAGGTCATAGTCAGGTTTTAGACAGAAAAATAGTTGTTCTAATCAGTGGAAGTCAATTACACACCTGATCAAAGATACACAGTTCCATGTTACTTATCTTTGTATCTATAAAGAGGGGTAGTTCTCACTGAAGGACCACCCAATTAACTGTCACTTGGGCATGCTAGTTAAAATTCAGAGTTCAACATCACTCCAGAATTACTGACTCAGACATAGACACAAGGCCTAGAAATCTTCATTTTTAAAAAGCACCCTTGGGTAATTTTTATACAAAGCAAATTTTGGGGACATAATATTGTAGGGTCTTGAGGACATAATAGTATGATTGTTGATCTTTCCCCCCAAATGACCAAAGTAGTTGTGGAGAAACCATGAAATTAGGTGCAGGGACTGGGTTTGAGAGATCATAGCATCATGCCCTTCATTTAAGGAAGATTTTTATTTAGAATTATTAGTTTGCAAACTAACTGGTAAATTTAGCATTTTAGAAAGAAAGATTCTTATTCTTTAAGAATTTGGATATTATTAGGGCAAAAGAATTTTTTTTTTCTTGTTACATTCTAGATCTATGTTGGATTCCTGAACCCAGAGTGACTAATTGAGGAGAGAACATGATGGATTTAGAGAAATATCTGGATGGAGTTTGCATGAGTCATAAGGAGTGGTCAGTAAGGTAGAGCAGAATGACCCTGAGGCCCTTCACCAGGAATCCAAGATGGGCTCTTCGTTTGGCTCTTCCTCTATTCAGGAATCATAATGAGAATGACTCTGAAGCAGATTGACTAAACTCAAACCCCAGCTCCACCTTCTACATCTGTTTTATGTGACCTTGGGCTAAGTCTCTCTTTGCCTCAGTTGTGACATTTGTAAAATGGGACCCATAATAGAATCTACTTTACGAGATTATTGTGGCCACTGTTTAAGGAGGATAAAGTAGTTTAAAGTGCCTTGGTTTTAGTTAATAAATGTTAACTGTTGATAATATACCAACATTTAGGATTAAGGAATTTAAAAAGAAATAATTTTCTAAAACGGGGACCTGGAATGTCTTCATTTGACAGAAGAATACTGGTTTTCCAGGGGTGTAGGCAGTACGATTCTCTCTCTCCTATTCAGAAGCCAAGATAGTTACAGCTGTTGTGACCCTCTGTCCTTGATCCCTAAGCCAAGATAAATTTTCAAGAATAATTACTTTATTGTATCCCATAGCAGAGAGACTGGGGATTAGTGCTAATTTGTCTATTTATTTATCTTGGCTGGGAGAATGGAAAAGAAAATGATGCTACTATAAAACTCCCACTGGATAATCTAGATTACTCTGTACTGTGGCATCAATTCCCACTCCTCTGTCCTGAGTTGTCTGCCTCCACAAGAACATTTTGCTATTTCTAATACAAATTAAGTGTATTGATTTGCTTCCTTGAAGACACCATTCAGTTTATTTTTCTGTGACTGTTCCCCCTGTATCCCAGCACTTTATATCCAGTGAAACAAAGATCCAGAAATAGTGGGTAAGTTACTTATTCAATGGTAAATCGGAATTTATTCTCACATATGTCTGATGCCAAAGCCCATACTTTTTAACTTCAAGGATATAAATTTTCCCTTTTAAGTGAAAGAAGCAATAAAATAGGGCAGGACTTAACAGTTTGGATTGAAGTACCCTAAGCATAGATGTGTAGACAGGATATGTGTGTCATATATATATATCTCCAATGCAAACTCCATTTAAGATGCATTTTGAAGAAATGCAACCAAGGAAGGGTCTAAGGGACACCACTGTAGACTTCTCATGAGCACCTTAACACTGTCTAATGCTCAAGTGCAGATTACAGGAATTTTTGCATATCTCTCTACTATGGCTGTATCTTTTTAAAATGATTCTAGAATTTTATTTATTTATTTTTATTGGTGCATAATAACTTGGCTGTTTCTTGAGGCTGACAACCATTTGGTCCTTGACCTTATATACAGTGACTTAGAGTCATGGCTATCTGGGTGCAACAATCCTATTTATAGAATGGTTAAGACAGGACTTGAGTGAATACAGGGAAAGATGAGCAAATCAGTCAACATAAGCTTGGTTATTCATAGGAGCAAGGGCCAAATAAACTAGTAAGCAAACAAAAATCCCACAGCATCTCAGTGGCTTAACACAACAGGGGCTGGTTCTTCACTGTATCTCCAGGTCTCTTCAGGACAGATGGAGGAGGCTTTACTGCATCCATTCTCATCCTAAGTCGAAGGCTGGTTGAAGGACTGCCATCTGGAGTATTACTTGTCACTGTGGCAAAGGAAGAAAACTCTGCAGCATTTAGAGCCAACTATAAACCCCCTGGCCCATAGGCAAGCAGTGCTATGTAATCCACTCATGGATCATTGGCTGGTTAGTTGAATGAGCCACCCAACCACAGGGAGGCCAGCGATACGATCCTACCAAATGCTTGGAAGGGGAGCTATTCACTGCAGCTATTTGGTGAATTACTGACACCACTGACTGCCTAGGAGGGAGTGGAGTTTTCTAACAATTCATATTGTTCATGTATGGATGGACTGGTTTACCTTATGAACTGGTGGACATTCTCACTGGTGTAGGCTGTTGGTGGAGAATGAGCTACTATCCAGTATTTTATAGAAAAGATGTCTATCTGAGCAAGGGACTGAATGTAACAGTTTCTCAAATTTTTTATAGCTTAGTATCTTTATTAGATAATCTGTATTCCTTAAAAAAATTTAAATGTCCTTTTTGAAGTTATTGAATATTTGCATCTCTTGCTATTATTGTTATTATTTGATATAAATATTGGGGATTTAAAAATTGCTGGGGCATCTTAGTCACTGTTATGAAAGTTTGCTTGCCCCACAGCCTGTGACTGTGTCCCACCATTATCACACTCTGTCTGCTTGAGAACCTATGAATGAGAAATGATAACTTTAGAGGTCTTGTCCAAACTGAAAACAAGATTCTTTAATTATAGTGAGCAAGTTTTGGGGGAGGAAGAAGTATTTCCTGATAGAAAGCCATGAGGAAATAAACTATGCATGGGCAGGCATTTGAGAAAACAATTTTGATAATAATTTTGACAAAATTTTAAAATATGTATATCATGTATGTTAATATGTACTTCATTTGTGTTTAATAGAAAATAAAATTAGAAAGTTAGATTGTGGTAAGGCTCCATTAAGGTCATGAATGCCTGCTAAGGAATTTCAAATTATATGGTGAATATAAGGTTGTAATCTGATATCATTTAGGCAAGAAGTAGCTCACTAAGCAGCAAAATGTATAGGGAATTTTCTAGAAACTTGTTCAGTGTTAAAAAGAAAAATAGCTCTATATGATCAGAGTTCAGAGCAAAGAAGCTGGGCAAAGAAATGAAAATTAGATTTTCCATATAATGTACAATATTTTCATATTAAATTCAGGATTTTGTGATAAGGAAATATGGTTTCTTGACTAAGGATATCACTTGGATAGTCAATAATGAAGTTTTTTAAATTAGGTATCATCAATGAGCCTTTAAAGATTTTCACTTTATCCTTATTTCCAATAGTTTGACTATGAAGCCGGGCGCGTGGCTCATGCTTGTAATCCCAGCACTTTGGGAGGCTGAGGCAGGAGAATTATGAGTTCAAAGCCAGCCTTAGCAATGGCGAGGCACTAAGCAACTCAGTGAGGCCTTGTCTCTAAATAAAACACGAAAAAGGGCTGAGGATGTGGCTCAGTGGTCCAGTACCCCTGAATTCAACCCCCAGCACCAAAAAAAAAAAAAAAAAGAAAATAGTTTGACTATGAGATGCCGAGGTGATATTTTGTGTTTTTTTCCTGCTTGAGGATTTTCTGAGCTTCTTTGTTTTGTAGATTGATGTCTTTCATCAGTTTTGGAATAATACTTAGTCATTATTTATTAGAAAACATGTTTTCATGTGGGTATCATCATCTTTTTCTTGTCCTGTTAGGACTCCAATGTGTTAGATTGCTTATTATTATTCCACAGATCTTTCAGTCTCTGATTTCTTTTTCATTTTCGTTCTTTTTGCTCTTGTGCTTCAGTTGGGATAATTTCTATTGGTCTATGTTAGGTTAAGCTATCATTTCTCTGTTGCACTCATTTAATGATTTGTATCTTTTTAAATGTTTTATATTTCTTTTCTAAAGCAGCTCAAAGTTCTTTCCTGAAATATTCCAAACTTTTGGGCTGAGGATATAGCTTAGTTGGTAGAGTGATTTTCTCGCATGCACAAGGCCCTGGGTTCATTCCCCAGCACCAGAAAAAAGAACAAAAAAGTGAAATATTCCAAACTTTTACTGATTACTTCTATCTTTTCTTCTAATTTTTTATTCTAATTATAATGATTGTTTAAAGTCTTTATAAATTCCTGTGTCATCTACAGGGCAGTTTCTACTGACTGGTTTTCTTTTGTCTCTGTTTCAGATTTTCCTGCTACTAGAGATGGTTCATAGTTGTCCATATACACATTGTGTATATGTAAATTGTAGAGAATGAGGTAGAAAATATTTATTCCCCATCAGGAACGTCTCTTTGTTCAAATCAGGAACTGAGCTAAATTGGGGTTGAATGGCAGCTTTATTTAGTTTGAATTTATTACTGGTTTCAATGCTTTATGTTACAAAAGATCCCTCCTTCTTCTGGGCTTGGTATCCAAGAACCATATTATTGAGATTGTGCTCTGCTCTCCAGCACTGCCCCAAGATTTCTGAGACAGTGGAAATATCTCTTTGCCTTTCACCTAGAACCAGTTGGCCATATGCTGCTGGGCACTTGGTAAATATCCTAAGGTTGAGAATTGGTAGCAAGGACTCACTGTATCTGGGGCTCATAACTATTGAGTATTCACAACAGCCTTAACATATTCAAAGTTCAGTGTTTCCTTCCTCTTACAAAGTCCTTTATTCAGTGATAGTTCTGCTTCTGTACCTGTTCCCAGTACTTTGCTATCATGACTGTTATTGAACATATATTTCAATGACTTTAAAATTCCTGAGGTGTCTTTATAATGTAGAAAGACTTGCATTCTCTTAGCCCGTGTCTCGTGTAGGAAGTGCTTATTTCTTTTTGAGATTTAGTTTCCCCTGAATTTATTTCCTCAACTCCCCAATGAGCTCAAAAAGATACATAATTTTATAACTTAACTGTTTTTTTCCTTGTGATGATGAGACTGTTGGACATTTGCAACCATCTCTATTATAAGCAGGTATAGGATTTTGAAGACCCTCTTTTATTTTTTTTTCCTCCTGGTACCAGGGATTGAATCTAGGGACCACTGACCCACATCCCCAGTCCTTTCTTGTATTTGATTTAGAGACAGGGTCTCACTGAGTTGTTTAAGACCCTCTCTTTTTGAAATCATTTTATCAACCTATTTTTCAGATTACAAAAATTATAATCACTACAGAAAATTCAGAAAGTACAGAGAAATGGACAATATTTTGTGAATATGAATTTTTATCATTTTGAGTCATTTGTCATGGAACTCTGTGGCTTGCTTTAATTTCAAAGTATTTGGTGTCTAAGTGGAAAGAATTTTGCTTTCTCTCCTAATCCTTCATTCAGAATTTGATCTTTAAAATTCTCACTTGCTTGTTGGATTCCACCATTCCCCACCCATCTTTCACATGTACCTTCCTTGATACAGAAGATCACCCTACAGTTATGTAGTGAAATTAAGCTATATAGTATCTCTTTCTTTCATAGGAGTGCTCTTTACAGTTCTTGGAAAATAAAGGTGGTGTTAGCGTATTATGACCTCCACTACCAGGATTTCTGTGATGAGATGGTGTTGGCAGTTGACATCAGGGGAGACTTAGGCATTCATATTTTAATTTTTCGTTTTTAATTAACAAACCTACTGAAAAATACTCATGGAAATGTCACATCATAGGGTATCTGTGGAAATGTTCAAATTTGTGGAAAGGATCCTCTGAGAGAGATACAATGAAATTTAGAGATCTTTCTTGCCAAAAGAATGAGTCCCGAGCTACATATTAAAGGGCAAAAGATCTCTCCTACAACAGGCACCAGGGGAAAGATGCTAGGGAAAGAAATAAGGGAAGACAACTGTTGTCACATAAATTCCTTTCTTTAATAATTTATGGCTCCTATCTTCCTTTATAGTCAGTATTGTGAGTATGTCACATTTTGTTCATATACTCATTTCTTTTAGGGGTCATCAGGGTAGTAGCATATGACCCCTCTATCTTGTGGAGCAGGTTGAGGTGACGTCCTTTTCATGCATTGCTACAGGTGACACAGTGATGCACAGTGTCCTTCTGCTGAGCTCAGTACACCTGAACTATTTCTCATGCACAAAAGGATACTGGTGTTTTGCATGTTTACCAATATATTTCAACCTTGTATATGTTATTTTCCTTTTTATTAGAAGAAATTGTTACCCAAGTCATCTTAGAAGTAATTGACATTAAATCTTAAAATAAATAAATAATAATGCACATATCCTATTTTTCTGAGCATTAATAAAGTTAAATGTTTACTATATGATTTATTGTCTAAGTAGAGAATTTTGTCAACTCCATGAAAAGGATCTGTTTTTTTATTGATGAGGGAAACTCAAGTACATGAAAACTTAAATACCAAAAGAACTGACTTGCCCCAAATGATAAAAAAATTAATAGTACTGGTCAAATTGTTACTTCATTTACTTTGATTGCATCACCGAATAAGACCAGTTTACGATAAGAAGGACACTGGTTTTCACTTCTAAATGCAGAAATAAAAATTGATAAACTTATTGTTAACAGCATCAGTTCAATTTTATTTCTAAATGATAGTTCCAAACAGATTTTTGACCTAAGTTCTCTTTCTCTTGCTCATTTAGCTTTCATTCTGTTATCACAAGTTACTCGCAGCCAACTAGCCAAATGAAAAGTACGGCTTGATTAAGGATCTCTTTTGTCAGTAATTTGTGCCTAATGTTTTTAGCTTTCCCATGGGCTGTTGTAGAAAATGGTAAATCTGGTTTAAATGAAACCTGATCCTGTTAATGGTTTAATAGCAGCTGCCACAGGGTTATGGTATTTTTCAACAGATGCCTCTGTTTCATTTTATTCCTAAACTAAGTCTTGAGATATTTACATAAATTGTATAAAATATATCCACACACTTTTGGCTAAATATATTGTAAAACAATCTTAGACTAGTTCCTGTCTTTGTCCATTTAAATTACTCACACAAAATTAAAGCAACAGCAACAAAAAACTTAGGTATATAATCTACTTTTTGAAATAAAAGATTATTTATGTTTTGCAATTCCCTGAATTTTTTTTAAAAAGACCTAAGAAGAGACTCCATCTCTCCATCTGGGAATTTGCACAGTGGCTTGGGCAATTTGATCATTTCATTCATCTTTATGTCTGGTGTTATTTACTTGGCACTGACAAATTGCTCATACAGTGATATGTATTATAGTGTCAACTAAAATAAACAGACTAGTCACAAAATTAAATGGGACTCCATTTTTTTCCTTCAATTTCAAGTGGTGCACTTTTTAATAATACTTTGCATTGTCATGATGAGTAGGATTTGTTTTTCTGGAGTGTAATAGTTTGTTCCACTACTTTTAAGGAAGCATTTATTCTCTGAAAAGCACTTGGGCTGTGTACCTGAATGATAGAAAGATAAATGATAGCCATGCAAAATAATGATTATGATGGAAGACAGAAATATTTATGTAATTGTCTTAGTCTGTTTTCTGTTGGTATAATACACTACTTGAGACAAGGTAATTGAAAATAATCTAGTTTTATTAGGCTCATAATTCTGGAGGCTAGGAATTCTAAGAGCATGGTGCTGGTTTCTGGTGAGGGCCTTCCAGATGGCATGATAACATGGCGGAGCACATCATGTTAGTGACAGAGGAAGTATGCTAGCTCTGTTCTCTGTTCCTCTTCCTGTAAAGCCACTAATGCCATCCTGGGAGCCCTACCCTTATGACCTCATCAAATCCTCATTATCTCCCAAAAGTACCACATTCAACTACCATTCACATATGAATTAAGGGATTAAGTGTCTAACACCTGAACTTTTAGGGAACACATTCAAACAATACAATAATAGGGGTATCAGCTCAAGCAGAGAGGAATGAAAATATCAAATACCATATAACTTAATATTACAAACTTTATTTCTAAAGCTCACAAAATGTCAACTCTTCTGATAGGCAACTCACACTATCATTGTGGTACAATTGCATAGTTACTTGTGGCTGGAAGGGTTATTTATGTAAATGTATCCAATGGATGAGTTTTCAAGGGCCAAGAACAGAAGTACAGACCAACTTTTTACTGAATTCTAAATTGTTTGTAGACCTTACTGAATGTAGAGTGTTTCTAAAAATACAAGCTTCCCAATCTTCTGTTGTCTGAATCTCTTTCCTAGGTACTACCCCAAAGGAAAGATGTGAAACCTGGCATAGCTTTCTTATTTGAACTCTTTCTCCATGGGAAATATGCTTGCCTTGACCAGGCTATAGGCTGGGCAGTCTTTCCCTTGTGTGATAACAACTTGGATGTAGTGGAAGGAAAATTCAAGTGTCCTCTTCTCCGAGGACATTATGATCAGAAATCCAGCAGCTTCAAGAAAATTGAAGATTTGATTTGCCTGGATTTGGACCACTGGCTGTGCAATCTCTATTTTCAGGTTTGTAATATGATCTTGTAAGTGGAAATTTTTAAAAAAAATTTTCTGAAGTTGCTTCTTTCTATCCTTTAGCTTCCTTTCGTGCAATTGAAACTTTTAATAAGTAAAGTTTCATAAAATGGCGAAAGTGATTACATTTTAGTGCTGATTTCTGATAATATAGGTTATATTAAGATGTAGAAATAAAGACTAAAATTCAAGAGTTAATGAAAAAGTTAACGATAATTTAATACAATCTTCTATGTTGTGAATGAACCAGAACTGTCACCCAAGCCCCCCCCCCTGATTCTCAGTTCACAATCTGTTACTACCGCTTTATTTCATCAGTGTGTGATTGGTGTTCCCTGACCAAAAGTACTTGATTCTGTTATATGTTGGACATTGCCAGTTCTAGGATACAAAATAGATGCCTTCTGAATGACTGCCATCTATCTGATGAGACAGACATGTCTATATAAGATGGTGAATGAGGTGCTTTTCCATAGGACTTTAGCGGCTACTACAAAACTATCTCCTGTAGCCATACCACTTCAAAGCATGATGTCTTTCGTTTACCTCATATTTTTAAAACAAACTTGATGAACTTGAGCATATACCATTTATTTATGTATATTTAGCATCCTGCCTACTTTCTGAGTCTTTTAACAGAAATCACATTTCTGGCAAAAATCATGGAGGATTCAAAAAAGTAAATAGTAGAATATATGCTAAATATAAAGGACTTCAACACATTGATTTGTGTTTGCTTTATATGTCCAAATTGTTCTCCCTGATTATGATACTTTTTTTTGCAGGTTTCTTATATTATGAAGTGCCATAAATTGTTCTTTCTTACCTACAGGTTTGATTTTCTCCCTACCTATCTATCCATCCATCCATCCATCCATCAATCCACTGACTTAATTGATGGAACTAATATAGATATTTCCAGTAAACGTATGTGATTTTGCCCTTAAAATTATCAGCACTGTATCTTTCTTTTGTGATTGTCTTTCCTGTTTCCCATTTACCTGGGATAGAATTTCCTGGCATATATTTTTTTCCCTTTTAGTTAATTCCATTGTAATAGTTTGATGAAATACCATATTGGAACAATTAGGTGAATATGTGCTCTTAACAGCGTGGTCCCAAGATAAATCTGATTATACAGTAGAATCATTTGGAAGGTTTTCATAATCCTGCTGCCTGGGCCTTATCCTCAGAGAATTTGATCTAGTTGTTTTGTGGTGGTGTCATAGACATCAGAAGTTGTTAAAAGCTGTTAAGAATCAGAAGCACTGATATAAATGAGCTTGAAATGAAGACAATTATAAACAAAAGGAAAGAAGTTGTTGAAAAAATCACCCAAATTGTGAAGTTAACTAAGAAACCGATAACAAAATGTTTTAAAAAGTATACACTTGAATACCACCAAGAATCAAAATAAATTGAAGGTTATAATTCAATAATAAGAAAAATTAAATTGTTATATAATCAATGTGAAATTCATCTATAATTTTTAACTATACTAATTGTTACCTAAAATTCAGTGTATTATGAATTATGGTATGAAAATCAGTAGTAGTAGTACCAGAACTTGTGTTAATCATAAAGAGAATTTATATCAAGAAATAAGGCTTATTTATATCAAGAAATAAGAGATTATATCAAGAAATGAGGCTTACAATTTCAAAATAAAAAGGTTATTATTTGTTAGACAGCATTAGAATAGTTTAGATTGATGAAAATCAACTTGCATTTGAAGACAAAAAATTCCTTTTTTTTTTCTTCCCTCTGACTTGTTATTTTAAAAAATTTCATGGAAGAAAAATTGATGTTATGATTTATCCATAGAGTATGGCTGGCCATTAGTTGTTACAGATGGATGTGTGTGTCTACTCACTTTGTTATTTAATAGAAGATATTAGAATTTTCTCCCTCTGTATATTTCATGGGGGACTGAGTGAGTCTTAATTATGGGCATGGTGCATTATGAAAAGTATTTGATTTTCTGAGAAAAAGAGCAGAGTAAGCTGAAATGTAGGTACTTCTTTTCTGTAAGAATGAAAGAGAAGTTCTTATCTGAAAGCTCCATTTTCCTTTTCTGTGAAATCTTAATATGTATGGATTTTCTCAGTGTTAGTTTTCTCCAATTGCAAACATTTCTGATAGAGTAAATGATGTAGTTACTCAAAAGGGAATAGTTTAGAATTAAGAGGAGGGTAAAGCAGATGATGAAACAGAAAACTGAATTGTAATTCAGTTTTGGAAGAGAATAAAGGAAACAAGGCAATCTGCTGAAATTCAGATCACTTTCCTCCTGGGTCAGTTAGTGGGAGGAAACCATATGGTCTAAGAGGTGCAGGTAGAGCTGGGGCATGTGGTTTAGCCATGACTTTTTGTGTTGGCCCAGGTGTCAGTAAGGACAGCACCCAGGCTACTAACCCTGGGCATTATGGAGAACGCTGGACAGTGAGTCTAGGTTAGCCCCCACGACATGTGTGTTAGGACTCAAGAGAAAATTCTGCAGGTGGAATAACCTATAACTCTTTCCCAGGAAGCTTTTTCTGCAGTTCCTTATTTTTTGGTTTCATTTCTTATGCCATCGATGGCTCTGCCCAAACACTTTATTTAAAAAATTTTAAACACAGTAAATTTTAAGCAGAACAATTACAAACATTGCCTATTGAGCACCCATTTATTCACTACTAGATTCTATAATCTTGTCACTTCCTCTTCAACTTAAAATATTGTTCTTGAAGATAATAAATACTGAATGAACATTTGTTAATCTCCTCCCAGTTTGAATGTTAGGCAGTGTTGTTTTAAGGAAGAAAATTTTAAAAATTATAAAATAAGAGAAACAATCCTAATAAACATATACAGGACATGGCATTATCTGTAGCAATTATGTAAATTGGTTAATACAAAATTCATTCTTTGTAATGTAAACAAATGAGAGCCTATAAATTCTGCAGAACTGAATTCATAATGCACCTTTTTTTTATTTATCAGATTGTCTTATTGTTCTAGAGAAAAAAATCACTGTTTATAATAGTTTTAATAGTTTCGATATTAGATTTATCTTTTAATAGGTAGCTAAACTTCCTTCACATTCGGATGATCAAAAAAATCATGAAGGCAATATTCAGCTTGGCACTGAATTTCCAATGTATTTATTGGCTGAAGGAGAGAAAGGAAAATTAAGTGTACATGATAGAGCTGGCCCCTTGGAGAAGGAATCTGAAAAAAATATTTGTTCATCAATGGATGACAGAACTCAATCCACATTACACTCTTCTCAGGGTAGGTGGACTTGACTTTTTAGCATTCCATTACTAATATTTCATGTTGTGTTATATTAAATAAAATTAAGTAAGAAGTGTAAATTATTAATTAATGTATTATTTTCTATACCAAGCCATTTAAAAAGAATGTAACTGTTGACAAGAATATTAGCTTTCCCATTGCATTATCTATTACATGAGTAAACATAGAATTATAGAATTGCTTCATTGAAACAGAAGTTTTTCTCCATGGATTTATTGCTCCTAGAATAGTTTTGAAGTTTTTTCTCTGGGTTGGGGGAGGTAAGGTAATCAAAATTCTTTTGGATCTCATTTCTAAATTTCATTCTTTCTTGTATGCTTTTGAAAGTGGTAAACTCAAATATTCTCAGGAAAAATTTCTCAGGTAATATAGTTCTTTTTAAATAAGACTTTGCTTTTTAAAGACTGGTTTTGTCAAGTACTAAGTAAGCAAATAAAGTTTTAAAAAATATTCTATTTTCAAAAATTCTCATTTATAGAAGAGATATATTAAAGACTATTATCATTTGTACTAAATAATTCTTTCTTTTACTAAAAGATTCCAAGTTTCCTTAACAAGGTGGATGCTCTACCCGTAAGTAATACTTTGAGTAGCAGTGGTAGGGGATGGGTGGCCCACATTAGCAGTGATAATGCTGGTTAGGAGCCCTGGGTGAACACTGGAGGTACCACCCATGACAAGCCCTGTATAGCACTTTCATTGATTTACTTTAGAAATTATCAAATATTTTAATTATACTGTATGAAAAATAACACAACATACACCAGTACTTACTACTCTGATTTGCCAGTTCTTACTGTTTTGTCATATATGTTTAATATGTTCTCTTTTTTAAAATTACTTATTCTGTGTAGTTAAAGTCCTCATTTATTTTGTTACCAGAAATTGAACCCAGGGATACCTTATCACTGAGATACCTCCCAGCCCTTTTTATTTATTTTTTTCAGACAGGGTCTTGCTAAGTTGCTTAGGGTCTTAGTTGCTAAGACTGGTCTTGAACTTACGATCCTCCTGCCTCAGTCTCATTCCAAATTTCCTGGTGGGGAAATTCTGTTGAGTACACTACCAGCATTGAACTCAGGGGTGCTCGACCCCTGAGACACATTCCTAGTCCTATTTTGTAATTTATTTAGAGACAAGGTCTCACTGAGTTGCTTAGTGCCTCGCTGTTGAAAAGGCTGGCTTTGAATTTGCAATCCTCCTGCCTTAGCCTCCCAAAGTGCTATGCGTGTGCCACTGCACCTGGTTCAGCATTGAATTTAAGTCTCAATTCAGTTGGCTCTGTAGGAGACTGATTTTACACTAGGTCTCTGTTGAATCTAAGGCTTTCCAGAGTGAGTGTGTGGGGTACCCTCATTCTGTGATAAATATTAACATTAGCATATCTTCTGTGTAACCTGAGTCCTATGCATTAATGGGTTATTGAGAAAGTGGGTTAGTTATCACGAGAGTGGGTTTTGTTAGGAAAGCCAGTTTGTCTCTCTAAAACTCCCTTGGCATGGCATTATAATGCCCTGCACCTCCTAGGGGCTCTGCAGAGACTCCCCACTAGCAAGAAGACCCTCACTAGAAGCAGTTTGGACTTCTCACCTTCAGAACTATAAGAAATAATTTTCTTTACTTCATAAATTACCCAGGCTCAGCGTTAGGGTTTTGGATATGTGATGTCCCCCAGAAGCTCCTTTGTTAAGACAAGAATGTTTGAAGGTAAAATGAACAGATTAGGAGAGCTGTAACCTCATCAGTCCAGCCTAGATTGAATGGACTGACTAGGTGGTAACTGTACAGGTGGGTGTGGTGGAGAAGGTGGGACACTGGGGGCGTGTCCTGGAACTGGAAGGGCGCATCTCCTTGAACGCCTTTTCCTCTCTCTGCTGCCTTGTTACCAGGAGTTGAGCCGCTTCCTTCCTCCTCCCCTTTCTTGCAAGATATTCTGCATCTTCTGGGGCTCAGAGCAATGGAGTTGGCCACCTATGGACTGAGTCCTCAAAACCGTGAGCCCCAAATAAACTTTTCCTCCTCTAAGTTGTTCTTGTTGGGTATTTTGGTCCCAGTGATGAAAAAGCTGACAGGAATTCTTTTGTAACAACAGAAAATGGAATAAGATTTTGGTCATCTGAGATTTAGAACAAGATAAAGTCTTTTATGATGGTCAAAGATCATTTTCCTAAGATAGAAAAGCAAGAAATAAAAGCCATGGTTAGAATTTTATTAGATACAAAGGATAGAAAGCATGCCATGGATTTTCACTTAAATATCAAATTTAAAAAGCTACCTGTAAAGCTGCCACATGAGACACAAAGACATATATTTTCAAAATAGATATATTTTTTCAATGTTTTTGGGTTCAGCATGGAGCACAAAAATTTATTTCAGAATTTTAAATTTGGAGAAGGTGGGTTCTGAGTTAATTGATAATATTTCAGTGTTTCTGATATTTTAACCTAGTTTTAGGGTACTGAGTAGACGATGAGAAACTATTGCTCTTAGAGCGTTTTCCACCAGATCAGTTTTGCTTTCTAATTTTCTCCAGGCCAATGCTCTCTATTTCCTACACCTGCTGCACTGTGCCATGGACTAAACTTCCAGAGTGCTGCCCTTCTCCTAGGAGAAGGACAGGTGGCACTCCAGAAAACTCAGATACTGACTTGTTCAGTATACCGTGAGATGAAGCATCTTTGATGTATTAGAAAAATGCTTTAGAAAAAGTTGATTATTCTTTTGCTCAGCTCTGAGCTTGGAGACTGATGTAAGTCTCACACTCAGAGACTGCAGTGGGACCTTCTGTTCCTGCTCCGAACAGATTCATACAAAATTGGAACATGAAAATCTCTTTGAATACATGTCTTCACTATTGCTGATATTTATTTTTCTTGGAAGCTCCTAAGCATATTATTAGCAGTTAATATCCCCCATGGGTTTGTTTTCTAATATATCAGGGCTGTGATACAGTATGCTGTGTCTGCCACTGATATGTTGCTAAGAGATTTAATAATGGGTAAACAAACACAACATGTGGTAATTCATTTCAAATTAAAAGTTTATTAAACTCTGGCTTGATGGCTTTCTGGCTATTTACAATTAAAGAAGCAAACCTTAGGGAAGTGGTGACCACGTGGTGTGTTCATGGCTGCAACGTTTTTATCTGAAAAATGTGTTTATGATCTTCTGCAAGCTGTCCTACGTTGATAGGCTCTGTATGTAATCTGTTGAATCTACTACTGTCTTCAAATCATGCAAAAGTGACTTTAATGTTCACTTTGGAGCCTGCAGTATGTGTGAGCACATGCAGTCATGCACCTCCACATACCCCCAAGAGTTTATTGAGTTTAACTTCATGGTTGATTGTCTAAATGGTGATCAGACTTGAAATTAGGTGGATGCCTGATGCTGGAAAATATTTATAAAAGACCAGAAGATAAGACCTAGGATATAACTTTTGGGTTATTACCATCTTTTAGCTTGTTCTACTTTTTAGAAGACACATCAGGGAAAGACTTATTATGCTTGAAAATTGTGTTTCATATATGGCTACATTGAAAGGACAATAGTCTCCAGCAAGATCTATGTGAGGGTTGTGATGAAGAATTCAATTCAAGAGAATTTCATCGTGCAACCTCAACGACAAGTCATGCTCCTTAATGCTATGGGATTATAATTCAAAACAACACCCAGTCCCTGACCTCTCAGGGTGGGGTTCAGGGTCTCACCTGAGCCTGCTCCACTAGGAGATATGCATAAATCCACATGATCAGTAGGCCATGGGCTGAGCTTCAAGCACTGAATTTGCATGAAGGACAAGCTAGCCTCCTGGGAGAAGCAAGACAGATGTATCTGGCTAAGTGAAAAAATTATAGGAGACAGGTGAGAGAGAAGCGATTGTGCGAAATGTATGTGTTGGTGATTCAGATTTATCCTCTAACCCAGTCATCTCATGGTGGGATTCCCAGAAGGGTCAACTGCATGGTAACACTCTCCAACCTGCTGAAACAGAGTCATTTCACTGAAATTCTGTATCATATGGAATTATATTGTGTAGCCTAGCATATACTATCCTGTGAGACATTCTGCTTTGTCTATGTCTACACATTATAAATACACATATATGCATATATACATATCTCTCTATATATGTATATACACATATACACTATACATATACATATAACAGTATATGTCTACATATACTGTTGTCTATATATTACAGTTCCGTGATTCAAAGTGGTATAGAGGCCACATTGGAGCAGTCTAAATGAATATAAATGGAAGTTTATAGGTTCATTTGAGACATGCAGGCAGGCTCCCAGAAACAAATGGATGAGATTCAGGAGGACTTTGAAATTTGTTTGATTTTCTTTAATAACATAATACCATTTAGAATCCTATATTGGTATGATCTGAAGAAATATGTGTTGATTTTGCAAGCTTGTCCTACACAGCCAGAAGAATACCTTGGAGTTCAAAAGGCAAATGTAGATAGAAACTCTTTGGGATAGAAGGAAAGTTATGATCTAAGAAAATGGAAAGGCACAAAGCATATTTGAGGAACTGTAAGGAACCACTGGACTCCAATACATCTATTGGGGTTGATTTGGACAAGGAGTATTTTAAGAAAGAAATTCAATAAGAATTTTATTGCATTAGTCCCGAGAAGAGATAGTAAAGGCCTCAGGTAGAATAGGGCTGGAGGATGTGTTCAAGAGGCATCCTGAAGTTGAATCAGTGAGATTTGGAAAATGAATAGTTGTATCATAACAAAAGACATAAAGATAATCAAGAGCACTTCTATCTCAGAAAATAGCATTGTGCTTATCAGAGATAAGCAGATCTCAGATGAAAGTTAACCAGTTGGTCTTGGACAAACGAATGTTAAAGTGTTGGGGAAATTAAGAGGACACTGACTAGCTTGAAGTTGAAAAAATGGATTTAAAGCTCAGGATAGACATCTTGGTGCCATCTTGATAGGAGCTGGGGTTTAAGGCACAGCAATGAATGAGGTTATCAACAAGAAAGGAGAGGACCAAATTATAGGAAAAATTTTAAGGGACAGATGAAAGAGATGGATAAAGGAAATTGTGTAGGAACAATCTGGAGAAGTAGTAGAAACAGGAGGCCAGGCATCACAGAGCTCATGGTACATACTTCAGAAGAATACATTCTTAAGGGTCTAGATATTGGATAAGGCAAAGGTCTCTTTTTGACTAAATCTTCCTTATCAATGCTTTCAATATAAATATCATCAGCTAAAAGAGGAAACCAAGAGCTGCTTTGGATGGCAGTCAGTCCCTGATTTAACTATGATTTTTTGACTTTACAACAGCGTGGCAGTGATACCCATTCAGTAGAAATCATCCTTCAGATACTGAAACTTGGGTCTTTTCCCAGGCTAGCAGTCTCATTCTTTCTCATGATGCTGGGCAGCCGCTTGGAGCCATGGCTCCCCTTGGCCACATGACGACCAAGAGAGATGGACGGCCATCATCTCACAGTGTACTGCACAGCTAAGCTCATGTGCTAGGTGTGCTGAATGCATCTAACTTGGGATATTTTAAATGGGAGATGGGTTCATCAGGTTGTAACCCCGTCCTAAATACAGGAGCATCTGAATTGCATTATTGGCCACATCCTATATATGGAAATCAATTGATACTGTGCAGACCTTTCCATATAAAAACAGAGCACCCAAACCAGGCCAATATAAAAAATGTCCCAGTGAAAACCAACCAGAAGGCTAGTAAATTATGAAAAAAGGCTATTCATACTTAATGCATCTGCTCTATCTGTACTTTAACAGACTTAGTGAGACAATGCTTCTCAAACTTACCCACACATTAGTTTTTCTGTGCATGTTTTAAAAAATATTAATGTCTGGACTCTGCCCTAGACCAGCTGAATCAAATTCTCTGAGGTCAGGACCCGGACATCGTGCTCTTAAAAAACCCCTTCCCAGTTGAGAGCAAGTGATGTGCAGTTGTTGATTGTGCTGGTTTTCCTTCAGTTTCTTGAAACAGTAAGATTTCCACCTTAAGGTGTTTTTTTCATGCTATTCCATCTGGAAAAGTTCTTACCTGCCACTAGTTTAAAACATCCTTTTCTTATCCTTATCCTCCTCCTCCTCCTCCTCCTTCTCTTCCTCCTCCTTCTCCTTCTTCTTTTGGTATGGGGTATTGAACCCAGGGGTGCTTAACCACCGGACCACATCTCCAGCCCTAAAACATCCCTCTTAAAGAGGAATGTATCCACGGACTTACCGCAAGGTTCTCTTACTCCATGGTAATTGTGCACTCATTTGCATATCACCCTTGCTAGATAACAGGCCTCATGAAGGTTCATGGCCATCTCTATAAGGTCCACCCCTGTGATAAAGTGTGATAAAGTTTTTTGAATAAATGAGTAAATTAGTATATTCTTTAAGCAACTGTGAATTAACAAAACCAAGAAGTGTGTAATAATTATCTTCACTTGGCAATTATACTACAGGAGAGGGGAAGGCAAGGTAGACTGAGTCAGAAAACTGATATGAATATAATTTGCTACTGAATATCATGGAACCTCTACGAGATAGTTTTGCCATGTATGTAAAATGAGTACAGTAATAGCTGAATTTTCTACTTCCATGCATGTTGAGAGAATCAAATAAGATAATCAATGTTAAAATGACTCATTCATCTGTAGGATGTGGTTTGATGATATTGCATCATCTGAAACTGTTCTCAGTTAAAAGGCAGAATTCATGGGATGCTGCTCTCCTACAAGCCCAGGACTGCTTCTGAAGGCACCAGCTCTATCTAGTTTCACTTCTGTGCTTCCATTTATTTGTCCAGGACTTGGAAAATTACCCACAGAGAGACTTCAAACTGCAAGAGGGCAGGGGTATTTATTTTGCTTATTGATGTATCCCAGGGCCTACAACAGTACTTGGTCCATCATTGATGTTCAGTAAACTGATGGAAGAAATTAATATGGCTCCTTTTTGTATAATACAATCAAGCAGAAATTTTTTTATTTTTAATATTCCATATAGTAGTATTGCCTTTTTCAGAGTGTTACAGTTCAATGAAAATTATCAGTGTAAGGATTTGTGATAATCAAAATAGAGAACCATCTCATCAACCCCAAATTCCTTTGTGCCATTTTTTATAGGTACATCTCTTCTTCCCTCCCACACCCCACCATAAGCCATAGGTCACACTGATCTGTTCATCATCTCTATAATTATGTCTTTTCAAAAATTGTCGTACGGTTTGCAACCTTTCGTTGAGGGGCCTCTCTGAACTAACCTAATGCCTTTGAGTTCCTCTGAGTCGTGTATCCACAGTCCTTCCTCATTCATCACTGAGCAGGTTTCCATTGCATGCATGTTCTACAGTTGTTTAATCTGTTTCCTTATTAAAGGATATTTGGATTGTCTTCATTTTGATTGCAGAGTTGCTGTTAATATTCTGTATTAACAGCATAACTTGTAACTTGTTTGCTTTTTGTAAGCTTGTTTTCTCTGGACTACATTTCAAAGAGTGATTGCTGGTTTTAATAGTATGTATGTAAGAAATTACCCAAATATTTTGTAGAGTGGCTGTACTACCTTTGACTTCTGCCTGCTCTATGTGAAAGTTTCAGTTGCACTGTATCCTCATCAGCCCCGAGTGCTAGCAGTTTTTACAATATCTTTCTTATTTGCATGTAGGAGCCTCTCATGGTATTGTATTTCCTTGGTGGCTGATGTCATCATGCACCCTCCTATGTTCCTGTCATCCATCCATCCTCTTCACCCATTTGTTAACTGGGTTCTTGTTTACTTAACAGTTGAGATGTGTGAGTTTGCATACCTTTTGGATACAAAACTTCTCTTGAATATGTGATTGACAAATACTTCTTATCTGTGGTTTGTCTTTTTATATTCCTAACACTGCCATTCACACAGTAAATGCTTTGAATAGCGGTTAAGTCTAATCTATCATTTATTTTTAAAAACGGGTTGTACTTTTGATGCTGTGTCTTTGAACTCTTTGCCTGACCCCAGTTCTTAAGACTTTTCTCCTATGTTTCTTCTGAAAGTTTTGTAGTTTTATATTTTACATTTAGTTTGATGATCCATTTAAAGTTAGTTTTTGAAGACTATGAAGTTAAGGTTGACTTTAAACATTTTTTTTTGCATATGAATGCCCACTTGTTCCAACATCATTCATTGAAAAAACTATTTCACTGTTGAATTGTCTTTGCACTTTGGCCTGAAGTCAACTGGCCAACTTCTCCATTTTTATGGAACAGAGAGATTGGTTTTCTCGACTTTCCTATTTTGTCCCGTGAAGCTTATTGCTTTCAGTTCTTGGGCTCATATTCTGTAATAGGATCTACAACTTCCTTTTGAATCTCATATCACAATTCTTTTGTTGGTAAGGTATTACAACATCAGAAACTTAAATCAATTGGCCCTGTGTATACGATTCCATTTCAGTGACTTACTAGATATCCTGGTAAAAGAACTCCGCCTGGCATAAGCCACAGAAGAGAGGAAACACAAAGGGCAAATAGCTCATAGTGGTATCAGTGGAAGCACAGTAGAGAGCAGCCTAAGCCCCTCAATACTGAATCTCAGGAATGAAGCCACAGAAGGACTGGTTACCAGGGCTGGGTGTGCTGTCTTAAGAGAATGCATTTATGGCCAGTTTTAGCCAAATCTCCACATCACGTTTTCTGAAGTTCTTATTCCACCATACCCACATGGATAAGATGATAGGAGCACATTTTTGTCAGTCATTATTATCATAGACCCTACATATATATGCATACAGACAAAAGTTATGTTGTCCGGCAGTTATACTGTTCTTAGGGAAGAATCATGAGTTTGGTACTTGAATATAGTACACAGGACTTTGCTTTTGACAGTTGAAGATGAACTACAGACAGATTTTCCCAATGATTCTATATTATGGATCATTTTAACCACTTTTGGATAGTTTTTAAGGAATGAGTAGTTCTATACTTTATATCCAAGATTATAAGGATTTGGAATGACTATTTTATAATCACCATTTGGTAAAACTCTGAGGCAAATTTTAGACTTTATGGTATTTGTGCTCCAGGATTTTTTTTTTTTTTTTTGAAACAGCATAAATGGATCTGAGTCCTTCAACTGAGTACAGAATTGAGCCTCAGGGAACCACAGTATGTTTCAAAGTGATTAATCTGCATAAAAAGCTAATTACCTGCATTTTAAAATGCCTTTATTTAAGATATGGAAATGCATCAAAATATTTTGTTGCAGAAAAGCTTCGAAATATTTAAGGTCATTTAAATCTTTATAAAAGCATGAATTAGTCAGTAAATCAATTCTTCCCTTCCCATCTCCCCCGTCCCTTCTTTGGCCCCTCTTCCCTCCCTCTGTTTCTTCCATCCCCCTTTCCTCTTTTCTTCTTTCCTCTTTTGTTTGTTTAGAGCAATGAAGTTGTCACCTTGTAACTTTATTTACAAACTGGATAAGACTCCCCATAGCTGTAACATTAAACTCCCCACATTGGGGCTTACTTGGGAAAATTCCCCACAGATGTTCATTGAAAGAGCAGTAAGTATTGTACCATTAATGGATTTCTTTTAAAAAAAATGATTGTAATTTGTTTACATCTTTGGCTTATTTTGTGGGGTTCTTCACCATCCATCATGGTTCATTATAAGTGTTTTTTTTGTTTGATCGACTTCCATCTCAAAGTCATTTCTGAAAACTGCTGGAATTGAAAAAGCTTTAAACAGTTGTGCAGGTCTTTAATTGTAAATTAGTTTTGACAGGACTATGATGCAGAGTCCTGCCTGGTTCCAAAGTGATGCTAGCTGACAGCCCCTTGCTGCTCCAGGAGCAAGGAAACATGTGGAAGGAATTGTTCTTTTCCATTTCACAGCCTGTCATTTCCTCTGCAGGGCAGCCCCTGACCCCTCCAAGAGATCCTAACACCCATAAGGGAAGTGTTCCCACTGATGTAAAGGAAGTGGAGAAGCAGTTTAACACGAAGAAAGGAGGGAGGAGGGTGTGTCAGAAAGATCTGGGGGACAGGAAGACGAGATGGATTTAAAACGTTTCCAGCAGGTTCGAATCTTTGCTGTGCCGTCCCCTTTCTTGAGTGAACATCACCAATCTGTTTATTTGGGAAGGTTCAAAATGATACGGGCATTTTGAAGAAAGCTTTTCAAATTTCTTTTCGTTTTAAAGTGGAAGTGGCTATAAAAACGAATGTGTCACATGTCCATGATCAAAATAAATATTGGAGGAAAAGGCACAAATACGTTTGCTGCCCTATTCCAATATGTCGGTGTGTGAGGTATGTTTCTAATTACAGAGCGTGTGTGGATTAGATCAACACCATCAGCTTACAGCTTGTGTTTCCAAGACATTTTATACCCTCAATATTTTATTTGGTCTCATATTCATCGCAGTAAATTTTTCTTGGTATGTGTGCTACAAATAGTGCGGTAAGGACACAAGAGTGATAGGGTTGTATTGTTCACACTGGCTTGCCATTCCTTTTAGGGAATCCACCTAGATCATTTCAAAACTCCTCAGATTGTCAGTATTTCAGTGTAGAGAGCCATCTGTGGGCTGTGTGGACCACCACACATTGTAGCCATTTGAATAGGAGAATCTGGTGTCTAGGAATGACCAGTTGATATTTCTTCTGGTTGACTGCCCAGACATTCTGAGCCCTATTCAAGCTCTGCCCACACACAGCAATGGAGATGGGGTGACCTGCTGTAGCCACACAGCCCCTCTGAGATGGGTGTGACCTGCCAAGATGCCAGTCAACCTGCTGACTGCAAGACATCAGGACTCTGCTCTTGAAACCTTATCCCTGCCTTTGATATACCCCTTTAAATAAACCATGGGAGCCATTTTCTCTTGTCTAGCCCAGCTCCTGCGTGGGCTAGGATCTATCAGGGGCTTAGCCTTTTTGAACTATAATTCTGTCTTTGTCTTTTGTTCTTTACTAATTATTCTAGACTTTAATTTCTCAGGTGGCTTACATCCTGGAAGAAGAACCCCCCCAAAGGAGACACTGGATATCTTCCCTTATTTCAGGAATGACTAATGAAGTCATTTTTGAAAGTACAGTCACGCACCCCCTGATGGCAGGGATACATTTTGAGAAATGCATGGCTAGGCAATTCTGTCATTGTGCAAATGTAGAGTGTCCCTATGTAAACCTAGATGGCATGGCTTTGTCTATGCAGTTTGTCATTAGCCAAAGGTTTATTGTGCAGTTCATGATGCTTCTCCTTTTTCTCCTTGGAACATTTGGAAACTTTTATCACGATATACATTTTTCTGACTGTACTCTTTAAAAATGAGACAATAAAGATTTACATTCTTCCCACCTCCCTGCCTCACTCCCTTTTCGTGGATGTGTGTGTGTTCCTTAACCTGTTGTGATAATATGCAAACATGCCGTGTATTTTCAGCATTCACTCATAGAAATATACTATCCGTGGAAATAATCTTGTTTGTCTGTGGTCGTTCACTCAGTTGATCTGCACATACTCAGTGCCTGAGAATTAGACCAACGTCCTTGCAAAATGATACAAGTTATATTGTAGTTCTTGAATGAATACGGGTCACTGCAATGGACCTAATAGGCTACCAATATTAGAGGACTGCTAAGTAGCCTGAGAGCAGTGGACTGGGTGGGGAAGGTTACTGTCAGAGCTATAACAAGACACACATCTTTGGATCCACTCTTCAATGTGGACCTTCCTGGAAGTAGTATGCATAAACAAATTCAGTCTGGATAAGTGGGAGATAATGAACTATAAGGGTACAATGTACTTTCAGCCTATTCCTACCAACATATCAGTTATGATGACTGGCTGGTGAGAATCTGCTCTTGAGACATAATAAGAACAAAGTTCATCTCATTTGGGTTTATAACTGCTCCATTTTTTAACAACCCAAGGGCACCTAACCACCGAGCCACATCCCCAGCCATTTTTTATTTTGAAACAGGGTCTTGATAAGTGGCTGAGGCTGGCTTTGAACTCACAATCCTCCTACCTCAGCCTCCTGAGCTGCTTGGATTACAGGTGTGCGCCACCTAGCTCAGCCTCTTACTGATTTTTACTGTAGGTGCTTCCTGTCAGTCCATAAGAAGTGGCTTCTCTTTTAGTTCAGTATTGTGCTTTTCATACTGATGGAAATACAAATGAGATGAAAATAAATGAAATTGTGAGCATTCACATAAATAGCTGGGTTCTTTAACTCTTTCTAAACATGAAGCTATCTGTGCACTCTTGAACAGTAGGACCAGTGGAGTTCTCTCTCTTTGAGTGACTAACACAGAAGCATGCCATTGACTTTTTTCAATGTGGAAATAATTGAAATAAAAATTGGCAGAACGGGAGAGTGTTTTTACCTGGAGTGATCCACACAATCGAATTAGATGAACCTTTATGAATTCTTTATGAATAGGAAATAGAACAAACAAATTAGAAAAAGAGGATTTTGAGTAAAATAGTAAAATTTGGCATTCCTTGGCGGGAAATAGGAGAAAATCAGTCTCTTTTCAAGTTATAACCATCTTATATGGAAGAAATGAGCCTGTTCTTGATTTTTGACACCTGGCATGATGTGTATGAAAGTTTCATTCTTTGTAGCACTGACATAGTTTGTGTTGCCAGGGGACAAAAAGTTGAACTCACTTTTACCTGTAAAATCATTACTGTTTTTTGTTAAGCTTATTTGCTGTAACTTGTTAAATGATCAGTGGACCCTAACTATTTCATCATGATCTTGAGCATTTGGAATTTTGTTAATGTGATGTTTCAGTGAAAAAAAGATCCAGGGATACCTCTGATCGGCTTAGAAATGAGCTTTGAGGAAGCATAATGTTAGTCCTAAAGACGTCTAAGAGGAATAGGTGGTGAAAACACAATTTAGTAAAAAGCAATGCAGAACCTTAAAGCCCAAAGATTTCTCCTTTCATTCCATTCAACCTCTCCACACAGATTCTTATTCGTTTGTAGTTAGTTTTTATTAGTGTGTCTTCACTAGCTTAAAATCACTCTAATTACACATGCATGTGCCATAGGCTACACAGACACACATCAAACTTTCTTTTTTTTTTTTTTTCTTTTTGTACCAAGGATTGAACTCAGGGGTACTCGACCGCTGAGCCACATTCCCAGCCTATTTTTGTGTTTTATGTAGAGACAGGGTCTTGCTGAGTTGCTTAGCACCTCGCTGTTGCTGAGGCTGGCTTTGAACTTGCGATTCTCCTGCCTCAGCCTCCCCAAGTGCTGGGATTACAGGCGTGCACCACTGCACTGGGCTACACATCAAATTTTCTAAGACCAAATGTTTAAAAAGTATAAGAAGTCCCTTCAAATACTGCAACATTTTCTTCTTGAACCACAATTAATAGGGCCCAAAAACCTTTGATTCCTTATACCTTTGCCTAGCTTTCTAAGAAAATACTTTTATCCCCTTTTTCAGACTTGCAAACATCAAGCCCTATGTGTGACTAATTTCATAAAATAAAAATTGAACCAACTGTAGTGCACTAGTTACTGGGAAGGGCAGGAATTCATTTTACCCGTAGCATTTGCCATTCCTCAAAATCAATAGTTTCTAGATAAGTACTTTACGAATATTTTCTCCCAGTCTGTTGATTGTTTTTTCATCCTCTTACTGGAATATTTCACAAAGGAAAGATTTTTAGTTTTTCCAGTTTATCAATTTCTCCTTGTATGGAATGTATTTTGGATATGAATTACTTTTTCTTAGCTGTAAGTCCTAAAGATTTCTCCTATTTTTTTTCTAAAAGTGAATCTATTTTGTGATTTTTTTTAATATAAGGAGTGAGACTGAGGTCGATTTTTTTCCATAAAAATGTCTAAATGTTTTAACACATTTGGTGAAAAGGCTCTTTTTCCTTCATTAAATTACTTTCACATGTTTCTTAAAAATCAGCAATTAGGCATATTTTTGTGAGTCTCTTTTGGTTTTCTATTTATGATCTCTCTGCCCTTCTGTGAATACCACAGTTTGCGATTACTGTAGATATGTACTAAGGATTAATATTGGACAGTGATTTCTCTTGTTCATTTTTCTTTTTTTAGAGAGATTGCTTTATCTGTTCTAAGACTTGTGCCTTTCTATACATTTTAGAATAAGCTTGCCTCTGTCTACACAGAAGCAGTGCTGTGATGTTGAAGAGATTTGCTTTAAATTTGCAGGATGCCTTCAGAGTATGTCACCCAGCGACATCATAGCCAATCTAGTTTGTATAAGTACATTCTATGATATTTGTACAATGACAAAATCACCTAACAGTTCATCTCAGAATATATCACCACTGTGACTTAGCCATATCTGTACATACATGTGACATCTGTTTCCTAGTGTCAATTTTTTTTTTTTTTGGTAAGAGGGATTGAACCCAAGAGTGCTTTACCGCTGAGCCACACCTTCAGTCCTTTTTATTTCTTATTTTGAGATGTACAGGGTCTCTCTTTAAGTTGCTTAGGGCCTTGCTAAATTTCTGAGGCTGGTCTCAAACTCACAATCCTCTTACCCCAGCCTCTCGAGTTGGTGGGATTATAGGTGAATATTACCATGCCTGGCTAAATATATTTTCTTTTTTTGGGGGGGTGGCTAAACTGTTTTTATTAGTGCGTTATAGTCATACATAATAGTGAAGTTCATTTTGACATATTCATAGGTTCACATAACATATTTTGCTTCATTTCAATTCCCAGTATTTCCCCTTTCCCTCTCCAGAATCCCCTTCCTCTACTGGCCTTCCTTCTATTTGTTTTTTAATTGGTACATTATAATTATACATAAAAGTGGAATTTATTGTGATATACTCATGCTTGCAAGTAGCATGATTTGATCCATTTTATTTCACATTTTCTCCCCTTTTGCCCCCTTTAAATGTTTTGTTTTCGTGAGATACACTTTTTTTTAATTACTTATTTCCCTTTAGCATCTTATATGAGAGATAACTCTTTATTTTTAGTTATACATGACAGTAGAATGTACTTTGGCAGAATATACATACATAGAGGATAATTTAGATTCCCACTCTTGTGGTCATACATGATGTGGAGTTACCCTGGTCGTATAATACAAATGCAAGGCTAGGAAAGTTATGACCAATTAATTCTATCTTTCCTATTTTTTTTTTTTTGTACTGGGGATTGAACTCAGGGTTGCTTGACCACTGAGCCACATCCCCATCCCTATTTTGTGTTTTATTTAGAGACAGGGTCTCGCTGAGTTGCTTAGTGCCTCGCCATTGCTGAGGCTGGCTTTGAACTCGCGATTCTCCTGTCTCAGCCTCCCTAAGTGCTGGGATTACAGGCGTGCGCCACTGCACCTGGCTGTCAATTTCTCTTCTTCCCACTCTCTCTTGGTGTGGGTTAATGTCCACAAATCAGAGAGAACATTTGGACTTTGGTTTTGGGGATAGGCTTATTTCGCTTAGCATGAATATCATTTTCTTGAGTAATACGTGCTATTTTAAGTTCTGTCCCAGTCCTCTGATATGATTTTTAAAACTCATGAAAGAAAGGATAGTGTATTACAGATCCTAACGTTTGATGTCCTGTTTTTCCTCTTTCCTTTCACATGCCCCAAGAGTCCTTCCTTTACTCTTTCCCTTCTGTTCAAGGAACTTTCTTTAGTCATTCTTTAAGGGTAGATCTGGTAGCAACAATTATTGTTTCAGTTTTTCTTTTCATTTGAGAATATATTTTTCCCTTCATTTTTGGGGGGCAGGGTTTGCCTGAGAACCCAGGGGTGCTTTACCACTAAGCCACATCCCTAACCCTTTTTGTATATTTTATTTTGAGACAGGGTCTCACTAAGTTGCTTCAGGCCTTGTTAAGTTGCTGAGATTGGCTTTGAACTTGTGATCCTCCTGCCTCAGCTTCCCGAGCTGCTGGGATTACAGGCACGTGCCCGCACGCCCGGCATTCCCTTCATTCTTAAAGGCTAGTCTTGATATAGAATTCATGGTTAGCAACTTTCTTCCTTCAGCACTTGAAAGCTATTGAACTGTCTTAGTCTTCAAGATTGGATTTGTGCTTCTGGAGTTCCCAGTGGGATCCTGCTGGGGATGCCTGAGAAACAGAAGAGCTTCCACAGGTGTGTCCCTTGTGCCCTTTGGGTGGGGTAGGCAGTCTCTGGTCTCAGGATGTTGAGATATTGCCTGGGTCAGGCACTTGCAATAGGTTCCCCCTGCTGGTGCCATTTGACTACCTGGGGTCTCTGGAGGAAAGATGTGTCTAGTGGCAGGAAAGCAGAGTGCTTCATCCCCAGCAGGTTTATTTCAGTCAGGCTCCTGGGCTCTCTCTCTTGAAGATACTGTTTGACTGACCTGGCGGTGTCTCATCAACTTCCCTTCAGCAGAGGGATGAGCGAGCCTGCTTGGACCACTATCTGCTGGTCAGATGAGGCTGGGAAGTGCCAAGTTTCAAAGGTTTCTCAAGCTGGGTGGGATGGGTGAGCAGAAGATGCTCAGCCCTGTGTTGTTGCCCTGGTCCAGGGTTTCTGAATACTTTTCTAATCTTTTTACACCTGCCAGAATTCTCCTTTGGCTGCCTCTTGAATTATCTGCAGAGTCAGCCGTTGTATTGAATGAGGACAGAGAGAATCAAGTTGATGCCACCATCTTTTTGTAGCTGGAATGCTCCTGTTGTTTTCTGTTTGCTTTTATTTTGTCCCACGACATTTTAAAAGTTTCTTCACTCAAGGTTTGAGGAATATGGAAGTAAAAAATAATCATAGTGATAAAATAGGAATAATATAAAATTGACATTTTAACTACATTTTAGTGTGTGTCCAGTGACATTATGTATATTCACATTGCAATGCAACCATCATCCTCCATCTCTGGAACTTTTCCATCTTGCGAAATTGAAACACTGTGCACATAAGTAATAAATTCCCATTCTTCTTTCTCCAGACTCTGGTAACTTTTTTTTTTTTGTATGTGTGTGTGGTACTGGGGACTGAACCCAAGGCTTTATGCATGCTGGGCAAGTACTCTAGCACTGAGCCAAATCCCCAGGCTGGTACCCTCTATTCTGCTATCTGTCTCTGAATTGGCCTACTGTAGGTACCTCATATAAGTAGAATCATAAATAGTATTTGGCTTACAGACTTAGCATACTGTCTTCAAACAAGGAGATAAGAGTTAAATTGAAACATTGTCTTATTCACCAAAGTGTTTTAAAACATTTTTGTAGAGAAGAGTCTAGAATTAGTAGCTAATTGGAGACTTTGACAGCAATAAAGTGAGGTATGCCTTATGAACTCAGCGATCTTGGCTATTATTATTTTCTGAACAGTTATATTATTCATTTTTTTCTTCTCTATAGCACAGAGAGTAAAATGTTTGCAGTTAGTTTGTTCAGTCACAGTTTGGGGTGTATTCCTTTTTTTTTGTGAGAGAGTTTTAAGATCATCATCCGATAGCACCAGTTACTGTCTACCTGCTGGAAATACGCAAAAAAAAAAAAAAAAAAAGGATCAACAGAATTTAGAAAAGTGCGATGTTAGTGGTAGGAAAAAACCTGGACAAAAGAAGCAAATGACTTAAATTCAGATCTTGATTCTGTTATTTAATGTCCTTTGTGAAGTTCCTGAATGTCATTGTTTCTTCATCTGTGAGAAGATAACAGACCCTACCTGAGTATTTAGTAATATTTACACAAAATGTCATGCACATAGTAAGTGCTCATGAAATCATCCCTGTGTTGTTGAATTGATTCCCATAACATTAGACACACTTGATTATGTATATACCTTGTCTAATTGTGGCATTGGGGAAAGATTCCCTGTATTCCTCTCTGTAATTTTCTCTTAGCAATAGGGACTCACTAGTGAGTAAAATAATTTCTTATTCCAAATAGCTTTGGATGTTCTAAGTTCAGTGGAAGTGTTAATTGATGATAACCAGGGAAAGCTCATGAGCAGCATATTAAAATTTCTGGATTTTTTCATTGTGCTTAAGATGGAGAGTTTAATACTTTTAAAAATAAGGTGAAAAAAAGCTGATTTTCATAAAAGATTAGAATATTCTTATGTATTGCAGAAATGAACAATGTTTAAAGATTATTCTTGGGAAGAATACACATGCATATTTCTATTTTTACACTGCAATACTATTTTATTAGGCAAGGTGTGCATTTATAAAATCTATATTTTTTTCTTATGAATGCAAACAGATTGTTACTGGATTGAGATGATGGCAGAAATGTTTGCAGTTCTATACTGGCCATTGTGTTAATCAGAATAACTTGAATTAAATCACTAACATATGCAAATGTTTTCATAAACTGAATAATGTTGTATAACTATGATGTATTATTCTCAATCAACTAACTGTTGATATTCACAAGGGGTATAAAGGACCTTGGGCATGGCTTATGCCATGGCTTGAGGACCTATGTAGAAAAGTTGTAGCCTGATGATTTAAACTGATTGAATGTAGGGATGGTTTTGTTGCATTATGTTAACATATCCCTAATATTAAATACTTAAGCTTTTTAATGTTTCTAGGAAATCAATTCATAAAATATTAGAAATAAACTACCTTTTACTAAACACTCTGGGCTTTTGAGGGAGTAATCCTGGCCAAACTTAAGCTCTAATTTTAGAATACTTTGGCAAAAATTACATTTTTGTATATTGATTTGTTCATTTGCTTTTCCTACAAAAACAAAGAGAATTTCTTATTTCTTGATATTATGAAAAATATATTGTTTATCATAATATATATCATAAATATATTGTTTATCATCTGTTTATATTTTCAGCTTCCATGAAATTACCACTCATTGGGTCAAATCATGCCACTAGCACAGAATGTTATTAACTTAATATTTGTATACGCATAATTTTTAGCTTATTCATTTAGTATTTTCAATTAGATCTTTGACCATAGTTTTGAATATGGTTAAGCCATTTTAGGTTTTTTAACCAGAAACTGTATATAAAAGCACATTTCAAAAATTTCGAGCAAGTATTTCTGATGTAGATAAACACATTAATACTAAGATTTTTGTCTGTGGTGGCGGCCATGGACATTGTAACATGTTATTGAGAATTTGTAGTTTGGTGCTTATTTTGGCCTTTAAACTGTTCATTTGTACTGTGAACTAGATTATGTGCTTCTAACTGTCAGTTAGCTGAATGCATTCCAAGTCAATTTACTAAAATAGTCACTGTTAAGCGGTATATTTGGACAGAGTTGACACTTTTGACATTTTCTAAAATGGCAAAAATAGCTGTACTTAAGGGTATGATTTATGAATGTTGTGTGCCTTTAGAACTTCCCTTTGATTAGGGTTTTCAGTTTAGCTGTTGAAACTCTTTCCACAAACTGCTGAAAGGGCAGCTAATTAGCGTTGTGTGATCAGATATTTTATAGACAGACACATAGGAACACACAAAAACATAATCTCCATCCCAAAATGATGCCCTTCTTGGTGCTGCTTAGAATTGCCTTGCTCACGAGAGAACAGTCAGGACTGAAGTAGAAGGAAAAGAGTACAGAAGAAGAAATAAGATCGATAAGCTAGAAGTGCTTTTGTGAAACATACATTCTTTGGTATAAATAGGAGAAGCAACTTGCAATGATTAAAAAAGTATTTTTAAATCCTTAGTTGTCTTCTAGATTGCTGGCCTCTATTAAAAACTTCTTAAAATAATAGATAGGTTTAATTCCTTGAGCAAAAGAAAAATTATATCATCTTAAAGATTTTCTGTATTTATTATATAGATATAACTTGATGACGGTGGGGGCGGGGGAAGAGGAGCACAATCTCTTGTATTGCAAGTTTTAAATGTACCAGGCTAAGGTTTACTTAATTGGAACCTCGAGGCAATAAAGGAGCCCTTTTTAAAATTCTGTGATTCTTAATATGCTAAATAATGCAAAGCTTCGACTCTTCAAGCATGAGACACACATCTGGCAGCTTAACATTTAAATTACAGGCGAGAAAAAAACTGCTTCACTTCAGTAGTAATTTTCTCAAAGAAAAGAATAGGAAATGTATTACAACTAAATTTAATTTCTTTTTAGATTTCCATCTTGTTTAATTGCAGGCATTTTTTTTCTAGGTTCTTTGTATTTATAATTTTTACACACATTTTTCTGTACATTTTATTAATCTTTAATTTGAGATGCTTCTCACTGTTAGAAGCACTTGAGAAAATGTGGTGTGTTTTACTTAGCAAATTGTTTCGAAAAATCTATCTGATCTCAAGTAATAAAAACAATGGGATGGAAAATAAAGAGAAAATGGAATTTCAGAGACCCATAAAAATATTACTGGCAAAAAGGCAGCATTTCCTCAGTCAGCTTCACTTTCCAGCTTTAATTTTTCTTTCAGTGTTAATGTTTTCTCTGTTTTGTCATTTTCCGGCTGTTTTCCATGCAAAGTTATTATTATAAGCAGCATTCTTTCTTTGTATTTCTCCAAAGGACAGTGTCAGATCCTTGATTAATTTTGCAAAGGTCATTTGGAAAAAACCATTACAAATATGCCTAGCAAAAAAGATTAGCACAACACAGGGAAAACACACTTTTATAAACATATGCATGCACATATAGAGATAGGGTACTGTAACATTATACAATTTTGACAAGTGTTTTCCTTGTGCACCTCTTGTATTATTAAAAATAGAATTATTTTATCTAGTTTTTCTGGTTATACCAGGTGACATACTCAAAAAGCATCAGCAAGTTAATTTTATTTGTAAATATTTTATCTTTTTCTCATTATAAGGGGATCTGATAGTTAAATAACTACCTGCAGTTCTATAAAGTAAAATGAGATTTAAAAATAACTAACCTACATCTGTATTACTAGCACATATCAGGATGCTAGTTAGCCCATGAAAAATTCATGTATTAATTTCAGTTTATTAATTAAAGCATCAAACGGTATTGCCACTTCTGGTTTTAACTATGGTAGAATAACCGGTACTATACTAGCTTTTCTGCTATAATCAACCTTTAAACTGGAAAGAATAAATGGGGCACTGTTTGGGGCACTAGTATCAGGAAATGTAAGACTATGACCCTTGAGAGAAGAAAAACTATGAGAAAGTCCTCTAAGGTGAACAGCGGCCTTCAACCTGGACTCCTATTCCAACCGTGAAGCAGTGAAGTGGAGTCCAAGCAGAGAAATTCCCACAGAGTTGAGAATGCAGTTCAGTGCTCAGGGCAGCGGCAGCAGCTGGTGTCTGCAGAGAAGAACCGAGAACGGGGAGATGTCAATGAAGAGATGGCCCTGGAGTCCTCAGCTGGGAGTTATGCTGTCCATAGGAATAGTGGACTCATTGAAGCTTTGCTAAGTGGATATCCTTAGCGGCTGCCATGAACCTGAGATGAAACAGAAATACTAGGGCTTGAATAGCAGAGGAGTTGAAACCCAGCCGGGAGACATTTGCTATCACCTCATTACTGACTTACACAGCAAACCCAAGCAACAAATGTGTTCGTATTAGGAATACCGACCATACTCTGGAGTGGCTTACTCTGAACCTAAAGAAATAAGCCTATATGAGATAAGAAGAGGGAGTTGTATCAAGTTTAAAAGCTTTGGAAAGTTTTTTTTTTTCCTCTTCACAGATCTACTGTAATAAAATATAAATTCAAGTGCTCATGAGTTTAAAGACAAAAGCCAATAAACGAACTGCCATAATATGTTTTTATTAATTCACTCAAAAACATTTCTAGACATCTATCTGAATAAAAAAGTATAATTTTAAGCAACGACATGATAATTCATTATGTATGGGTGATGAACTGCCTGCTAGAAAAACTACCAAATCAAACACCTTTCAGAGGAAAATATCAGAATCCAGAGTCTTCTACAATGTCTGTTATATAATTTACAACTAATAAATATGTACACAAACCAGAAAATATGCAGTATATGTATAAGAAATGGAAAAATTAATTAGAATAATCCCAAAATGATTCAGCTATTAAATTTATCAGGAACATTTATTAAAATATTCAATATAAATATATTCAAAATTTAAAGAAAATGCTTTCAAACAATCAAAAGGGAATGTGCTTTATGAAATAAATCATTTGGGCAAAGACATGGAAATTGCAAAAAAGTAAACATAAAACTGAAAATCCAAAGATTCAATGAGAAATTCATTGGACAAACTTAACAATAAAACAAAAGCAGAAGAAATAAGACAGGACAATAGAAATTAACCAATATAAAGCAAAGAAGAATAAGGATAAAAAAAATGTAGAGGGATACAGAAATCCGTGATGTAATTTCACGTAGTTTGATATCTGTGCAATGAGAGGCTTAGAAGTATAAGAGTAAGAAGATGGAAGGACATATATATTTAAAAATATTTTTAAAGTGATGACTAAAAGCTTCCCAATTCAATAAAATACATTGATTTACAGGTTAAAAGCCCTCAATAAACCTGAAGAGAACAAATACAAGGAAAATCACATGTAGGAATATCCTAGTCAAACTGGAACACCCAAGATAAAATGAAAATCATAAAAGTTGGAAGAAGGAAAAATATGCAATAGATAAGGAAGAAAGCTATCAAAAATGACTGACATTATTTTTAAAAAGCTAGGGACCAGAAACCAACATAATGATTAAAAAATATGCCAATTCAGAATTTTGTATCTAGCTGGCACATTTGTCTAGTATGAGATAACTGGATTTATGTGGGTTAATTTCTGTGTCTTCTATTCTGTACTGTTGGTCTATGTATCTGTTTGAGTGCCAATACCATGCCATTTTTGTTACTATGGCTCTGTAGTATAGTTTAAGTTCTGGTATTGTGATGCTTCCTGCTTCACTCTTCTTGCTAAGGTTTGCTTTGAATATTCTGGGTCTTTTATTTTTCCAAATGTATTTCATGATTGCTTTTTCTAGTTCTATAAAGACTGTCATTGGGATATTAATAGGAATTTTATTAAATCTGTATTAATGCTTTTGGTAATATGGCCATTTGGAAATATTAATTCTGCCTATCCAAAAGCATGGGAGATCTTTCCATCATCTAAAGTCTTCTTCAATTTCTTTTTTTAGTATTCTGTAGTTTTCATTGTAGAGGTCTTTCACTTCTTTTATTAGATTGATTTTTTTTGAGTCTATCATGAATGGGGTAGTTTTTTCTAATTTCTTATTCAGTGGGTTCATCACTGATGTATAGAAATGTATTTGATTTATGGATGTTGATTTTATATCCTGCTACTTTGCTGAATTCATTTATTAGTTATAGAAATTTTCTGGTGGAATTTTTTGGGATCTTCTAAATATAGAATCATGTCATCAACAAATAGTGATAGCTTGAGTTCTATTTTTCACTAGTTTTTCACTATTATTTACTATTTTTTTATTATCAGGCACTGCGCCTGATAATTTATTTTTTAATGGACTTATCAAATGACAAACACTTATCAAATGAATTGGTGGTTCTATTCTTATATATTTATCCTAGAGATGTGAGAACATATCCAGAAGAAGACACAGACATGCATTTTTACAGCCCCATACTCACAGCAGTAAAACTTTGGAAAACTCATGCATCCATGCATAGAGGAATGAATAAATTGCATTTTATTCACAAAGGGGAGTACTACTCAGCAATGAATAACAAACTTCTCAGGCAAGCAATAACACAGATGAATCTCAAAATGCTTTTCTGAGTGGAAGAAGCCAGAACAAGACAGAAAACACTACACGTTTCCCCACGTGTGAAATACTGCAACAGAACTACATTATTATGTTATTATCCTGATAGAAATTATATCAGTGTTTGCTGAGAGTGTGTGTGTGTTCATGTGTGAGCATGCATGTGTGTGTTGGAGGGAAGTATGAACAGGGATTAACTGCAAGCAGTATGAGATAAATTTTTTCACATGATAGAAAAGTGTTTTTTGTTTTACTTGTGGCAATGTTACATGTGTATGTGTTAAACCTCATTTAACTACACATATGAAATGTGTATATTTTAACATGTAAAATTTAGCCCAATAATGTGCATTAAGAACACTGATTGGATTCCAATATTCTGGATTTCGCCAGGGATAATGCATGGGGTGCAGTAGAAAAGTTGCTAGTGACATTGTTGTCTGATCCAGGATAGAGATAGCCCTTGTCCATGCCTGTGCCCTTGACCACAGCACATGGTACAGCTGGATTGGAGAGGTGGTGCCTGGATGGAGGGAGTTCGTTGGGAGCCAACAGTTCTCCAGTGTCTTAGGACCTCACTTCCATTCTTAACAATTGATTCACATGTCTAGTCTGGGTCAATAATAATAATAACAAATATGCTCAACATCGTTAGGTCCTTTACCCCATCCACACTTTCCTTCAGGCCAGCCCTAAATATTGAGAATGGAGGGCAGAGGTTGGCTACATTCTTCTCTATTTCTGAGTCTCATGTTTCCATCTCTTCTCTATCTTGCAAATCATCACTTCAGGTTGTTTGGGGAGCCTGGTTGGGGCAGGGATGAGAGGCAAGAAGGTCTTATTTGTCTGGTGTCACCATGATCACAGGAGTTGTCAGGTTTGCTAAAGCTGAGCCTTTCTTCAGTGGGGCACCTACATTTGTTCCTTGGACAACCTCTTTATCTTTTTCTTTGTCAAGTCCTCTCATTTGGGACTTGTCTCTTCCCACTATTTTATCAGAACCTGGCATCTGGCTGTAAATGTCTGACTTCATTCCTCTTATATGTGAAACTGGGTTCTGGAAAAACAGTAATCATAACTGAGTGAAGAAGCACATCAGAACATATACATTAAAAAGGAGAATGAAAAAAGAAATGAAGATCAATTTCAGGTGACCAGGAACTTGAAGAAATGGAAAGGAGGAAGTAGAAATATAAACACAAAAGAAAAAGGTAAAATTAATTATTTTGTATAATAAGGTAATTCCTCCAGTAAATAAGGTAATTCCTCCACATTGGCAAGCTGTCTAGTTACATGGGACCTACAGCACACACATGTAAGACAGTGGTAAAGAGATATTGAACACCTGTGGATGAGCCAGGTAAAACCAGAAAATTAAAAGTAAAGTTGGAGAGGCAGCGTCAACATCAAGCAAGCTGGCCTTGGAGGTTTAAAAGGTCTAAATAGTAAAAGAGGAACATGGTATAATGATAAAAGGCATAATTTAGGGCAGAGAAATATTAGTGATGCAACCTATATGTACCAAATAACAGAGTTATTAAATACAAAACCTACCAACAGTTTAATATTTAATAGAAAAATATAAAAAAAATTCAGTGACGGAAGTCACCATTGTAGTTGGCTTTCTCACCACTGCCCCTCCCCCCAAAAAGATCTAAAGACTTTACAAGAAATTTAGAGGAGGAAAAATTTATTTTGGGGCTCATGGTTTCAGAGGTTTCAGTCCATAGATGGCCAACTCCATTCCTCTGGGCCTGAGATAAGGCAGAATATCATGGTAGAAGTATGAGGTGGGGTAAAACAGATGAGAGGATGGCACCAGAAGCAGAGAAAGAGAGAGACGACTCCCACTCAACAAGGACAGAATATATAGCCCAAAAGCATGCCACCAGGGACCCACCTCCTCCTGTCACACCCTACCTGCCTACAGTTACCACCCAGTTAATTCCATTGGGGGATTAATGCATGAGTGGCTTAAATTTCTCATAACCCAATCATTTGACCTCTAAGCTTTCCTGCATGCCTCACACGAGAGCTTCAGGGGGACATCTCACATCCAAACCATAACAATCACCTTCTCTGGTCATGCTCTAATAATATCATGTGAGTAATTTAAAGTGATTTATTTGTGGCACGTATTTGGGGAAATAGATTTTTTTATATGTTACTTGTAAAAAACGTACTTAAAAAAAGAACTCTGGCACCACCTTACTACATTGAAAATAGGCCGACTTTGGTGCTGGGATTGTGGCTCAGTGGTAGAGCGCTTGCCTCGCATGTGTGAGGCACTGGGTTCGATCCTCAGCACCACATAAAAATAATAAATGAATAAAATAAAGATCTATCAACAACTAAAAAAATATTTAAAAAAGAAAATATGCAGACTCTTTGACCCAGTGGTTCCACCTTGAAAATCTCTCCATTTGGATAAAATCAGTAAGGATGGACACAAGTATCCAGGATTTTATTGTGACATTCTTTTTGACAGAAAAACTAAAAAATAAAAGAAGAGAACTGAATACTGATGAGCAGGGAATGGTTACCTAAATTATGCTGCAACTGTAACACAACGTTATATTCTACGTCCACTGGAAAAAATAAATTAGAGCTGTAATTATTGACTGAAAGGAAATTTCATCAAATTCCCAGGAAGGATATGGGAAGGCATATACAATACATTATCTCTTTTTGCTCAATGAAGAAAAGTACGTCTACAAATGAACATATCTGTATGTTCACACATATGTGTACATGTGTGGGTTACATGAACAGGAAGAAAAACAATGGTTTATGTGGGCCAGGATGAATGGAGAGGAGCTGGACTGATGGACAGAAGAAACAAAGAGGAATCAAGGAAAACAAAAATCTCATTTTAAAGAAAAAAGATATGTTTTATGGCTTATAGAGAGACTATGATTTCTTATTGAATGAAAATACAAGTTTGCAGAAAAGTTTGTTGCATGATTCTATTTTAGTTAAATGCCTCTTTCCATCTACAAAAAATGTTGGTTTTTGAGCAAAGAACATTTTACATGAGAACAAAGGGAAAGAAAAAGACTTTTAGGAGTCTACCTCTTTGAAAGGGACTTTATTACATGAAAATGTACAGTGTTACTACATTTTAACACATGAGGATCAAAATCTCATTAAGTCAGAGATTGTTATGGGTGGGCAGAATTCCTAAGATGGTCTCCAAAAGATGTCGAAGCTCTGATTTTCACAGTCCTCACATGCTGGGATGGTGTAAGGAGCATCTGCCATAGACATACTGGGACATGCAGGGACTCTCACTAAGTTGCTGGCCATAAGGAACAGCAGTCATTGGCATGCTTAGTCATGTCTGCTTGCAACTGATAATGAGCTGTAAGGGGCACTAGCCATAGGTATGCTTAGCAGTGACTGATTACAATTGATAGGGAGCACAGCTCCATGGACATGTGCAAAGAATATACCCAGTTGCAATTATATCATCTCACCGGACATAACCAATGGACATTGACTTTTCACTGGGTCTAACCAATCACCAACATACACCACCAATTTGGAACTATATTTAAACTGCTTGTCTTGCCACATCGAGAGCTTTGTTCCACGGACATTGTTAGAATGGCTGCCTTGCTGTTTGTTCCTGGATCTACTCCACCATGCCCTTATATAACATTATGCTACAGCAAGATTGGGCTTCTAACACCAAGGAGCCTAAAGAAGACCAAAGATGCAGATGAGAACTGAAGCCCTGACTCAAATATAGATTTTAACCTTGTGAGATTTTAAGTTAGAGAAAACAACTGAGCCATGGTATACTCAGATTTCTGAGATATACAAAATTGTGAGATAATACATAGATGTGGTTTGTTTTTTAAAAAATATTTTAATTGTTGATGGACCTTTATTTTATTCATTTATTTCTATGCGGTGGTGCTGAGATTCAAACGCAGTGTTTCACACATGCTAGGCAAGCACTCTACCACTGAGCCACAATCTCAGCCCATAGATGTGGTTTTAATCCAGAAATTTGTGGTAATTTATATCAGCAGCAATAAAAAATGAATACCTTGCCCAATGTTTAAAAATGTATGTATGTAGAAAATAGTGTGTGGTTTCTCTAATAGGAATCAACAGACAGATCAAGTGCATGGGCTTTGAGGTCATACAAAACTGGGACTAAATTTCAGATTTTTCACTAGTAAGTGGTCTGATTTGAGTGAAGTTCTTTGATGTGTCTGAGTCTCAATTTCCATATCTGTAAAATGGTGTGATTGTAACAATTTACCTGGTGTGTGTGTGTGTGTGTGTGTGTGTGTGAAGTAGATGACAATATATATGTGGTTCTTAGCAAATACTAAAATGTGCATCATCCTATTATTACTTCATATTTGTTATCCTAACTAGCAATTATACAAGGAGAAAGCAAATTATAAAAATTCAAAAAAGAATATTTTTGAGATTCCAATAAATACATTTTCTCCACCTCCTCCCTTTTTTTCTTCCTCATCATCTTAACTTTTTTAAAACAATTCTCATCTTGATATTTACTATATTAATTTTACTACCAACAAAGTCTGTTTTAGACTGAATGTAAAGACACTCTGCCAAGGGTTTACATGATCTGGCCTCAATAGACCAAAGTGTCAGGTCTCCAAGAATGTGTGCTAGGCCCAGGTGACTCTCTCTTAAGAATGTTTCTTGGTGTCTCCCTTCAGTTTTGCACAGTCCACTGGGGCAGGCTCAAAATGCACAGTGGGACCATCTCTTCCCCTAGGAATGGGCCACAAAGACCAAGGCTGGGGAGTCAGGTGTGAGGGTACATGTGTGTGAGTCCAGCTGCTGGCAGACCGAGTCAGGAGGATCACACATTTGAGGCCAGCCTAGACAATTTAGTGAGACCCTGTCTCAAAGTAAAATTAGGTAAAAGTAAAATAAAATAAAATAAAATAAAGGGCTGGGGGTATAGCTCAGTGGTAAAATGCCACTAGTTCTGAAATAAAATAATAAAATAAAATTGGTGAGCAAGAGCCTGGTGGAATCCTCTATAGAGACAAAAAGATTTCTGAAACATGCTGACAGAGAGCCATATCCTCAAAATTTTACATTGTTGAAATTTCATTTTAAAAAATTCACTAGAGTAATTCCAAATGGCAAGAAAAGGCAACATTTGATTCTTGGGAGGGAAAAAAAAGAAGATAAAAAAATAAGGCTTTGACTGCTCACAATACATGTCTCCTTTTAGAAAAAGAAAGAAAAGAAAACTGTCAGGTCAACCTCCTTATCAAATCCATGGCTTCCTGAGGTCTCCAAGCTATAGTAGCTTCTAGACCAGGATATCTATCCCGAGATCCTGGAAGTAGGTGTTGTAAGGATTCACTGAGGTCAGAGGTCCAGCCCATGCCTGAAGAGACAAATCTATAGTAATATACCTGCTTCAGTGATGGCCACATTTATTTATTTATTTTTCACTTAAGAAACATTTATTGAGGAAGCACCCTGGGACAGGCACTGTGTTAGACTCTTTAAGAGAGCTAAAGATGAACAAGACACATTGTCTTGCAAGGAGTTTACCATGTAGAGAGGTATTCTTGACTGAGGATGTTTTATCTTGCAGGGGACTTTTGGCAGTGTCTAGGGACATTTTTGGTTGCCATGACCAGAGGGATAGGGAAGAAAAGTAGAGGCTAAGATTGACATTCAGTGGGTGCAGGCCAGGGATACTATCAAGCAAAGCACAGGACAGTCCCTACAGCAGAGAATACCACTCAATACCGGTCCAAAATGCCAATAGTTTCAAGACTTGAGGACCCCTGATATTGGACAAATCATGCAAGATGTGACTAACGTGGCTCTGGGTGCAGGCAGAGAACAAAACTCCATCATCTCAAGGTTTCATACTGGACCACCACCCATAGGAAGCACAGGGAAGTTCCTTTGAAAGCATGATCCCAGAAACAGTGCAGGATAGAGATTCCTACCCCGATGAAGATAGGGAAGCAGATCAGAAACAGCTGCTGCTTGTAAATTACATCCCTGTGGTGTGGCTGATGGCCGAGTTCTACTTGAAGTTCATACACTGAATTAAAACAGAGGACATGGAGCAGCTTGGAGGCTCCTTAGAATTCATCCTTCATTCCCACTTTTTCTAGGCCTTATATAAGCTCTTACGATTTAGACGTTCAGGCTTCCATGTCCTCTGAAGTGAAAATCTGCAATATATTTTCCCCACCTTTTTGTTTTTAACCCTAGGGAGCATTTCTAATAAAATGGGTCCCTGCCCTACGGACTGTGATCTCAGTCTCTTAAAAGAAGACCATGAATTACGCTCTAAGGTAAGATGAAGGGTGTGCAAGCTGGCATCAGAAGGTTCAGGAAAACAGTAGCCCCTGATTATTAACTATGATTTCTTAAAACGTATTTCTAGGGAGAAAGTAATTTGGTCTTCAAAGCAGGTTTTGAAGTGCGGGACATGCTAAAGCAGCAGACGTCTAAGAAATCAGCGATGCCAATAAATTTTTATTACATCCGAATCAGACATTTTTAAGCTATTGAAGAGTTTAGTTAAGTTAATCAGTTCTCAAGACCCTTTCCAGCTTGGACAGGATGATCAGAAAATGTGCTGAATGAGCCATGTTTCTGTGATTTATTTGTCTTGATCATGACAATCACAAAGTCTGTGTAGAAGCTATCTTGATAAACTTAGATCAACTAAGTTGCCTGGGTTTGCAAATCATTGGTTAAATTAATTTCTCTGCTATTACTGAATCCAGTTTTCAAATACTTAACTGTTTCTAAAATCTTTTTCTACCTAAATTGACTGACTTTTAAGTATCCAGCAAATTTAGCTTGGTTAGAGAATTGAGGTAAGAGGATTACTTTCTACACCTGATTCCTTTCTTCATAAGTTATATGAATGATTATCTTAATTCTCTATTTTCCTGACTAAATAGAGTCAGGAGCTGCATAAAGACGTTTTGGTCAGTGATGGGCCACATATATGGAGGTGGTCCTGTAAGAATAAATCATCATCTAGCATATAGCTGTCATTGCCTAAGTATGCTCTCTGATGTTCAAACAATGATGAAATTGCCTAATGACATTATTTCTTGGAACATACCCCTATCATTAAGAGATGCATGATTGGATAGGTCTATGGAGACCACTTTCATGGTCTCAAAACTGACTTTTAAGTCAGTCTTTCTCTCTTTTTAATCTCATCTCTAAATTATGGGCCACCCTCTAATCATACAGATGATAGAGTTTTTAATGTCCAGGTGGCTACTTGCAGTATTTATACTTGGCGATTGTTTCGATAGCACAGTCTGTGCTAAAGAGGAAAGCTTAAGAGTCAGAAGTTTACTGAGATTTGTAACATCGAGAGGCAACATTTCCTCAGTGTTAGGGGATTATGAGATGTTGGCAAATGTTCTTGGCCTGCATTAAATGACTCATGGTGTTCTCACAACAAAGAACGGGGTAGATGCTGCTATTATCATCATTATCTCCATTTTATAGGTGAGAAAACTGAAACAGCAGAAGGAACTGAATTAGCCAAAATTACATTGCTCATAAGTGTATCCCTGGGCTTTGAACCCAGACTGTCTGGCTCAAGAACCTGTATTTGTATTGATCACTTACTAATCATTTCTCCTTTTATCCAGACATTTGTTTTCTATCTCTTGGTTTTTTAAAATCTTAAGGGTTATGAAAACCAAGGGACAATCTTCAAGAAGAGAAAAAATTGAAACAAAGCTCACCTCTTTTTAGTACATGTCATATAAAGTACTTTTATGTGGGCTCTTTGGAGAACTAAAGAAAGGACATTATGGATCTAATATTTGCCTTTTAAATAGCTTGCCAAATTCTTATACTAATGATTGACCTTAAACTTAGGAATCAAAAGAAAGGCTAAAGTAGGTAAATTGGGAGTGAATGTAATCTCTCTGAAAACCTAAAATTCTTCCTTGCATTTTTTCTGACTTTGCATGCTCCAACTGAGTTCTCTTTTCCATTTTATTTTTAACATTGTATTCCACAAAGCACAGGTCAGTTTTTCAGGAGAGTAAGTTTCTCCCTGGGGGCCAGATGCATTGGGAAGAAGTCTCAACTCTGAATCACTTGCAGGAGAAACACGGGCATGTTGGGAATATTGTCAGTAATGTCGGTGCAGAAGGACAGGCAGAAACACTGCATCCAGTCCAAGCAAACTCGGGTTGTGGTTAAGGCCTGTGGGACCACTTCCCAAGCACGGACTCATCAACCTTCACATTCAGCACTCTCCCTCTGTCACACTGTACTCCAGTTGAAGCATTTAAATATTTTTCTCATCTTCTCATGGTGTCAGGAATTAGTTTGCATCTTCCATTGATATTAAAGACCTTGGGGTGGCAGAATGAGATGGATAACAATAGGTACATGTGTGATGGCACATATGGTGTAACTCTATATTGTGTACAACCAGAGAAAGGAAAAGTTGTGCTGCATTTGTGTACAATGAATCAAAATGCATTCTGCTGTCATGTATACCTAATTAGAATAATAATAATAATAAAAGGCTGGGGATGCCCTTCAGCATTAAAGCGCCCTTGGGGTCAAGTGCCCCTGGAGTCAAGCCCTAGTACTGCAAAAAAAAAAAAAAAAGAAAGAAAGAAATATGAGCCACTCTTTGGAGGTTTGCCTTTCACTTAAAAAAACTTCTCCTTGAGGTATAATTTACATACAATAAAATGCATCCATTTTATGTGTACTGTTGAAAGAGTTTTAATAAAGGGATGCACCCGTGTAACCACACACACACACAAAAAGACTGGCCTAGGAAATTTGTTGAGTGACTGGGGGAAAATGAAGTTACTGTGGGACTTCAAAAGTGAAGTGTCAGATTTTCAAATGTCAGCGATCAGAGAACCATGAATTTGTGGTTCCAAGTGGCCTGGGATGCTAATTGTCCTCTGGGGCACAAACAGAAGCCCCAAGAGGTTTCCAGAAGGAGTCTCACATGGTAAATCCTAAGCTCTGCAGCTGAGCATAGCTTGCTTTCTCCCAAGTACGGTTCATGGAAAGCCTGTCCTGTAAAATTCTCCAGTGAACACATCAGATGTGAATTTAAAAGAGGGGAGGGGGCTGGGGTTATGGCGCAGTGGTAGCGTGCTTGCCTAGCACGCGGGAGGAACTGGGTTCGATCCTCAGCACCACATAAAAATAAAATAAAGATATTGTGTCCACCTACAACTAAAAAATAAATATTTAAAAAAAAATAAAAATAAAAGAGGGGAGATGGTTCCTGGTGGAGGTTCTCGGGATGAAGGCTGAGTTTCTTTGTTAATTTGAATGACAATAACAATAGCAGTGGAAAGAACATGACGTCATATTTATTTGCTTTGATACTTGAGATGCACCTGGTGTTTGTTGTTATCTGTGACTTGTGGAGTCTGTGATCTTTATTAACACAGCCTCTTAGCAGAGTGTCTCCATCCCGAACTTTCCTCCTTTGCCTTCTTAAAAAAAAATGGTGAGCATCATTTGGGCTGGCATGAAAGCTGCCAGGCCTCACTTCTGATCTTCCCCGGGGCAGTTCAGAAGCATCTGTAATCCCCAGGATTCAGCCCTTTCTTCACTATTTCCTTTTTCTAAGGCTTTCTCTTTTGATGAAAACAATCCCCTTGGTCTTCCTCAGGCCAGATGGGCAGGTGAATGGTTCTTCCCAGAGACCTGCACAAAGACCAAGGGGTTTGGGGAAGAAATGTGGTTGCTAAGTGGCACTTAATCATGCCAACACTGAAGCCTCTCCTCTGTCCTGGTGTCACTGGCCTGTGCTTTCTGCACACAGAGACCCACCTTCCTACCTCTCCCATTGTTCTCCAGGAGTCCATGGCTAAGACAGAAACCTCTGAACAACAATGTAGAGAGCTAAGCTTTGCCTCTTACTACGTAATACAGTTAAATAGATTTATATGCCATGAGCATAGACAATTTTGAAACCTAGCTTCCTGTAACATGTTCTACCTAGCAACTTCATAGAAACCCTATAATATATGCACAAGAAGCAATGTTAAATACTCACTCATCTATTCTGAATAAGGTACTGGGCCAGGATTCTACTTATATCCTGAATATCCTAAAGCATTTTAAGGGCTATTTCCCCTAGCCCCCATGAAAAACTATATACATACATAATTTATATTAAATTACAATATTAGTGATTTATATCTACATATACTTGCTTTACACATGGAATTAATGATGTGGCACATAATACATGTATAAATCTCAGTTTTCATAAAAGTCCCATGATTTGTCTAAGACAAACATTATCTCTGTTTTTTAGATTAAAAACTTCAGTGTGGACCTTATCCATGTAATTTTCCTAAGTAGTGAGAAGACTTGAACTGACCATCACCCAACTGCCTTTTTCAACAGACCACTATATATTTTAGGTTCTCAAAATTCCTCAAACCCCATTTTCCCCCTCAGTTTGTGTTGTTTGGAAGACTGCCCATTTCTTGTGTCTCAGCCAATGTTATATTAGAACAGCAATCTTCATGCACCAGATATTTGGTCCATTAAATTGAAAATCAGATTTTTAATTTTAGCAAATTATTTTTAAATATATATATATATATTTTATTTCTGTAGTGGGTCAGGACCTGAGCAGCCATAGACATGACATCTAAAATGTGGTGTTCCAGAATAAATGTGCACACCAATTTCTCTTTTAAAGTATAGGTATTGTTCTTTCTAAAGACATTGCTATTGGAAGAATCTCTGTCTCTGTCTCTCTCCTTTTTAATGATTATGTTCTTTGACTTTGATATAGTGTAATGGGCCAGAGGGTCTATTTTCTGTGTTTTAAATATTGGTAATATTGTAGCTAAAGCATTATTTATCAGGCATAGAATCAAGACATACATTTGTGCTTTGTGGACTGTTTAGATTGGTAGAATGACATGTGACCAGGCTCACACACCCTGCTACTCATCTGGGAATTTCCCTGTGTATATTTACCTCCTTTTAGGAATCAAAACTCTGATTTGTATTTTTGTTCATTTTGGGATCCATTTCTTTGGAGATGAGGTTGTTTCCATAAAACCCATTTGAAGGCACATTTAGTGCATTCATTCAGACATTCCTTAAAGAAAAGTACAGAGATTCACAACATCTTTGTGAGCTTTAGAATTGACAGGCACTTTTTGTCATGACTTAGCAACTGGAGATGAAGTTCATTGTTAGTTGTACAGTAAGTATTTAGTGAAATGACTGCTAACAGTTATTTATTGAGCATCTCATATGTGCTTGTTGCCATAGTAGATGATATGAAAGACACAAAGAAATATGATATATCTTATTTCCACCATGAATTTAGTCTAAAGAAACAGGATAGATATTCATAGATTAACCAAAATGGAAAACAGTGAGATGCACTCTATCGTAAAACACCTGTATTTTAGCACATTGGGAGCTGTGGCAGGTAAACCAAATCTATGGAGTATTTCTTGGTATTCAAGTAATTTCAACTTTCCGTCAAGTAATGATTAAATAAAGCAACCAATTCATAAGGAAATGCTATCAAATTATAATTTAAATGTCTACAAAAGTATGTGAGATAATTCAAAGCTCTCATATTTTTTCAAGAATTTTGGCACTCTTAAATTTACTTAGTGGTGCAGTGATTTAAAAATGCCAGCACTGAATGATCTGATCAGAATGGCTTTTATTGTTATAAGAGCTACAGAGACTTAGAAAGATAAAATGGACCGCAATGAGAGGTACTTCAAATTGATGGCTGTCATAACTGGATTTTGTTCTTAAGGTAATCAAATCAATCAATTCCATAGTAAAGGAAACAGTCTCATTGTGTTCCTAGGGATTTGATGACACATTGACTTCACCTGGCTCTCTCTCTAAGGTTTTCCTGGTTACCGCATCCTGCCAACCCCAAACAACCTTTTGCAGTTGCAAGATGTTCCAACTACAGAGTGGAGCTGAAACTTGTATGAACTGATATCAAGCAATTTCAAATACTTGGCATCTTACAAATGATAATTAAGAACATGTTAAAAAAAAAAAGGAAAGTAGAGTTTTAACAAAACTGTCTTATAAATGCAAGCCACACCTAGTTTTCTACTTTTCTAGACTTGCCGTTTTCAATTACTTTTTCTTGTGATCATTTTGTAATGAAATCTTTTGGGAGATCCTCATTTAGCAAACAGCTAAAAGCTGAGCTGATTTGCTGGGAAAGGGAGAAAGAGCCCTCTCAGGTGAGAGAGCCCTCTCTCACTGCCTTCCACATTGGGTCTCCCAAGAAGCATTGGTTGTACTACAGACTCTGTCTTCTGGAACCATCATCATGAGTCACATTTCCTTCAAGTTCTAGTAGATTAGCTCCATAGACATTGTAAAAGTCCTGAGCTTAAATCTCTGTTGTCAAGAGTCCTAAACTGTAGGACTCAGGGTTATTGGTAGCAAAGTTGGAATGCAGTGATTTGCCAAAGCAAACAATAGAGGGGAAGACTTCTTGAGGCCTTTGCTCCTGTATTCCTGAAACCTAGCTGCCTCCCTTGCTTCTTCCCAAACTGTTTATTCAAATCTTTCTTCAGACACCTTTTTGCTAAGAGATAGTCCAAGCTGCATTTCTTTTACCTGCAACCCAAAGTCCTAAATGCGTATACCATGATTATGGTTATGATTGCTTTTAATCTAACAATTATGGAAGCCATTCCACATGATCTAATACCAAAGTGAACATGCTGTGCTCTATGCCACCGTGGAGATGAGAATTTAAGGGAGGATCTGGAGTGTGGAACACTGATTTCACCGCAGGAGCCAACCATGGTTTTTTATGATCAATAATTCTATGTCATTCTGGGGGAAGTATCCATGGTCCCAGGTGAACTTCCTATTTGCTTTTAATAAAATACTCTATTTTTTTCATTTATTAATTTCTCTAACAAGGGAAATAGCCTAACTGATGATTCTATGAAGGAAAAACCAACTGTATGGAGACCTGCAGAACTTGAAGATCATTCACAGGACTTGTCTTACTTGGAGGAACTGGAAAAACATCGATTTTCAGTTTGGTGAGTAACTGTATCCTGTCTTTTAAAAATTAAGTTTAAATTCATTGAATCAAACAAGTTGTTGTTCTTTCTTTTATTATTTATTTAATCAACAAAAAATGATTATGTATCTGTTGTAGGCTACAGAATATGTGTCCTGACTTGGAAATGTGTGTAGTCCAAAGAGGGATGTGGAGGTGCAAAAAACATCAATACGATGTAATAAGTATTTTTTTAATTGCACAAAATGCCATATGCACACACAGAAGTGATGATGGTCACGTTCACTAGAGTATGAAGAAAGATTCTCTGAAAAAGTTTGAGCCAAGTTTTAGAGGCAAGATTGCAGGAGAGAAATAGCAACACTGCTGTGGGCAGGGTCCCGAGATGGAATTGGGAGGGTGGGTGAAGTTGATACGTGCAGGAAACCTTACCTTACTGAAAATCTAAGCAGGTCATGGGTATTGCTCTATCTACCTGGAGGTATGTGTGTGGGTGTGTCTTTTTATGTAAATGCATGGAAACAAACCTGAAAACAGGTGTAAAAGAATGAGGAATGGAGCCTCACAGGGGTAAGCAGTAGAGGATTTTGCAAAGGTTACTCACCAAGGAACCACAGTGGCAATGTGACCAAGGAAATATCCTTGGGTAGGAGAAGAAACAGAGTAGCTGATCAAGGTCATCTGTTCCCACCCACTGCCTCCTTGCCTACCCCAAATCAATCCCCTGAATGGTTTCCCCACTGGGCAACTGATTTGCCCTGTGGCTTGGTTCTCAAGGTTTGTACACATGCCTCCATCTTAGAGCCTCTGCTTGGATCCAGGTCGTGGTATCAGCTCAAATCATTCGGTCACATATTTTACAACTCCTACTGGCCTTCATTTAAATTTAGAGACCTGACTGTTTTCACCAATGCTTTCTGGAAGCAGTTAGAGTATGGACTCCAGACTAAACAGTGAGTTTTCTTCTGGACCAGGAGAAGCAGGTCTTTGGAGGAGCCTCAGAGCGCAGACAAGAAAGATGCATGCTGCTTCTAGGAAGAAACATATGCAAGGGATGCTGTTTGAAAATACTGAAAGATATGCCCCTGCTCTTTAGAAACTCTCAATTTGTGATAGTCTGTAAGGGGAGGGTGATGTGCACAGAATGTATTTAATTCAATAAAATAACTACCAAGAGAGAAGACCAGGTACCTACTACAGTGTGCAGAAGAGAGGTCTGAAGTTTCTGTTGGGCACATGCTGAGTTCCTGCTCCCTATTTGAGGTTCACATGGACTAGAGAACCACCTCCATCAATTCCTAGCTCCCGCATTTTCTCAATTCTCCAGGCTTTCTCTGGTGACTTGGTTCTCTAATTGCCCTTCAGGAATGACCTCTTAGAGTCCAGAGCATATAATCTCACAATGTCATTCTTATTTTACATACAGAATTAAAAAGGCTAGAGGTTTCCCAAGGGTCCCAGAGTTTCAGCTCCAAATTGCTCCTTAAAATGCAACTCCTAGGTAATGTCCCTCCCATTGGGCTTCCCATGATGCTCTAGGTTGAGACCAGGGGTGGCAAGTGTAGCTCCCAGGGCCAAATCCTTTCCTCCATTTTGTCAATGAAGTCTTATGGAAATCACACAAACCCATTTAGTTATTTATTGTTATTGTTATTGACTGCTTTCCCTTATGATGGCAGAATTGAAAGATTGGAATGATGACAGTGTAGCCTATAAAGCTTAAAATATTTGCTTTCTAGCTCTTTACCAAAAAAGTTTACCAACCCCTGCTTTACATTGACTTAGAAGCTTCTGTGCTCTTCTATCATGACAATACTTATGCTTTTTAAAAAATTATTTTTAATCAACAAGTAAAAAGTACGTATCTTCAAGATATATAATGTGATGTTTTGATATATATATACACACATATATATATATGTGTATATATACATTGTTTTGATATATATACATATATATGTATATATATATGTGTGTGTATATATATATATATATTCATACATATGTACACACACATACACACATATTGTAGAAAAGCTAAATTAAGCTATTCAGCATATGCATTACTTCTTACATTACCAGTTCTGCTTTGTGGCAAAATCATTTAAAACCTAAATTCTTCACAGTTTTCAAGTTGACATTATTTTCTCATTAATTGTAGTTACCATCTTTACTTGCAGTCACCATGTCATACAAGAGATCTCTTGAATTCATTTCTTCCAACTGAAATTTTTTGACATCCTACTTCCACCCCAGCCCATGGTAACCACCTTTCTATCTTGCTTCTATGATTTGGATATTTTAGATTCCACCCATAAGTGAGGCCATGCAGTTTTTTATTTATGTGCCTGTCTTAATATCCTCCAGATTCGTCCATGTTGTCACAAATGACAGGATTTTCTTTTATTTTTGTGGGGAAGTATTATTCCATCATGTATATATACCATGTTTTCTTCATCCATTCATTCATGGATGGACATTTAGGTTGATTCCATATCTTGGCTATTGTGAATAATACTGCAGTAAATATAGGACCCTCATGTTATTTTAAAGATATTTTTATGCCTCCCTCTCTTGCCAACTAGTCTCCTTGTACATTTTCATCATCAATAGCTAACTGTTGAATGACTGACAGCATAGTGTCTTGCAACAACCATTTTATTTTCTAACAATTCTGAGGGTTATTTATTCAGGCAGGATACATCAAATAAAGCTATTCTGTTGTTCAAAGTCAGTCTCAGGGACAGCCAGATTAGGATGACTCCACGTCTTAATGCAGAAATGGAAAGGTGACATTATCAAAGAGCATGTTGGGATGGAAGATGAACTGTGGTTATCTTCGGTAACAGAATCTACCACATTTTGTGTTCCATTCATTTCTCTGTGTGTGGCTTGTATTATAGAATTTAACAAGTATTTATTAAACAGAACTTACAAGTTAAGAGAAAATGTGAAGTGTTTGTAGGTAGATCTACCTGTGAGTGAATTCCAGTTCTGCCACTGCTGTGTAACCTTGGGCAGCTTGTTTGAACTCTCTGAGGCTGTTTTCTCTTGTGTGAAACTGGAATAATAATGCCTGTATTATGGGATTTGATAATTGTTGACAGTTGAAAAACAATATACACAATATATTCTTCCTGTACAGAAACTAAACCATGTAAATTCTCAACAAAGACAGCTATTATTATTAGCATTAATAATAATGCATTTCATGGAAATGTCTTTTTCCAAAGGTTAAAATAAAGGAATGCTTTGGTTTGGATCTTAACTGTTCTCCTAAGAACCATGTGCTAAAGCTGAGTCACATGGGATTGTTAGCCATTATACATGTTGCAATTGGGAGCTTTAGGAGATGGAACCCAGTACAAGGAAGTTAGCTCCCTGTGGGGTGCCCTGGAAGGGGATATTGGGACCCTGACTCCTTCCTCTTTCTCTCTTTGGATTCTGATCATCATGAGGTGAACAGCCTCTTCCACCTTGCATTCTGCCATGATGTACTGTGTAGCCACACCAAGTGGCCATGAAATGAACCTCTGAGAACATGAGACAAAATAAATATTTCCTCCTGTAAGATGTTATCTCAGGTATTTTTTCACAACAATGGAAAGTTATGTAACACAAAGGCACAGGTCACTGTAAGTCAATTTCTCATTTTTCCATATCTACCTTCCTTTTTGCTTTTCAGACTCATTGAATATTTTATAACATGAAATTCCTTGCAGTTCATGCCTCCTTTATCTGAAGTATTCCCCCAGTTCTTAGTGGTGTGGCTTGCTGTAGGTCTCAGAGTCCTTTTTACTTCCCTAGAGAGGCCTTTCTTGACTATTGTACATAAAGTAGGATCCATTCCTGTTGTGGTTATTGACTTTCTTGTCACCTTGTTTGTTTCCTGTGATGTCCTTACCACTGTTTATAGTAATTTTTTATATTTGCTTTTATTTACTGAGTTCCGTTACCTCTTACTACACAGAAGTTATAGTACAAGCCCCTCTGGTCTAGTCATATCTGGGTTGTCAGCCCCAATTTGTAGAGTACCAGGTACCTAATATGATCAGTAAATACTTATTCAACAGGTAAATAAAGAAATAAGTGAGAGACAATTTCTTTTATTTCTATATTTTTATTGGTGCATTATAATTGTACGTAGTGGTGGGATTTGTCGTGACATAGGCATACATGAGTGGTCAAGTCTCTATCCCTCAGCCTGGCTGTGCTACCTATTTACTTACCTCTAATCTCTTCCTTCTCTTGAAATTGCTACCATTTTTTTAAGAAAAATACAGGTAATATGGAATAATTAGCCACTATACACATTTCTTTGTAAATCAGGGCTGAGGATATGGGGACTGCTCAGACCTCTATAAACTTCTGTTTTAAATAGTCTGAGATACAATCCTTACAATTTCCTTGATGTTTTATTAGAGCTAGTAAATCATTTATTGGGGCAACCTTTACCTAGATCCTTTCTAAATCCTCATAAAATGCATTTAACACAGAATACTGTACTCCCCAGCTTCAAAGATCCATGACGTTGGGTGGGATGTATTTGCTCTAGTGAAGCAAGTTTATATGTATTTTCTTTCTCTCCAACTTATGTACTCCATTGTGCATCCTAACTCACTTCTCCCAACCCTGGTGCCTCATTTGAATCTTCTAATTTTGTTAAATTCAGATTGATTGTTTGTTTGTTTTTAGACAGTAGAGTGTATTTTGACATGTTATATATACATGGAATGCAACCCATTCCAATTTGGAGTCCATTCTGTGGTTGTACATGATGTGGAGTAATACTGGTCATGTATTCATATATAAGAATAGGAAAATTATGTCAGATTTGTTCTACTGCCTTTCCTATTTCCATTCCCCCTCCCTTCCCTTCATTTCCCTTTGTCTCATCCAATGAACTTTCACACTTCCTTTCCCCACCCTTACTTGTAATGGGTTAGCCTCTACATATTAGAGAGAACATTTGACCTTTGTTGTTTTGGGACTGGTTTATTTCACTTAGCATGGTATTCTCCAGTTCCATCCATTTACCAGAAAATGCTATAATTCCATTTCTCTTTATGGCTGAGTAATATTCCATTGTGGATCTATACCACATTTTCTTAATCCATTCATCTGTTGAAGAACACTTAGGTGGGTTCTATCACTTAACTATTGTGAATTGAGCTTTCATAAACACTGATGTGGCTGTGTCACTGTAGTATGCTATTTTTAAGTCCTTTGAGTATAGACTGAGGAGTAGGACAGCTGGGTCAAATGATGGTTCCATTCCAAGTTTTCTGAAGAATCTCCATACTGCTTTCCAGAGTGGTTGCACCAATTTGCAGTCCCACCAACAATGTGTGAGTAAACCTTTTCCCTCACATCCTTGCCAACATTTATTATTACTTGTATTCTTTTTTTTTTTTTTTTGGTACCAGAGATTGAACTCAGGGGTACTCAACCACTGAGACACATCCCCAGCCCTATTTTGTGTTTTATTTGTGTCTCACTGAGTTGCTTAGCACCTCACCATTCCTGAGGCTGGCTTTGAATTCATAATTCTCTTACATCAGCCTCCCAAAGTGCTGATATTATAGGCATGCGCCACCATGCCTGACTATTACTTGTATTCTTGATAATGCCATTCTGACTAGAGTGACATGGAATCTTAGTGTAGTTTTAATTTGCATTTCTCCAGTTGCTAGAAATGTTGAAACATTTTTTTCATGTATTTGTTGACCAATCATATTTCTTCTGTGAAGTGTGTGTTCAGTTCCTTAGTCCATTTATTGATTGGGTTATTTGTTGTTTTGGTGTTAAGTTTTTGAATTCTTTGTACATCCTAGAGATTAGCGCTTTATCTGAGTACAGGTGGTAAAGATTTTCTCTCATTTTGTAGGCTCTCTGTTCACATTCTTGATTGTTTCCTTTGCTATGAAGAAGCTTTTTTAGTTTGATTCCATCCCATTTATTGATTCCTGAGTTTACTTCTTGTGCTTTAGGAGTCTTTTTAAGGAAGTCCATTCCTGAGCCAACATGATGGGGAGTTGGGCCTACTTTTTCTTTTAGTAGGCGCAGTGTCTCTGATCGAATGCCTAGGTCATTGATCTATTTGAGTTGAGAGGTAAGAGTGTAGAGTGAGAGATAAGAGTTTAATTTCATTTCATTACATATGGATTTCCAGTTTTCCCAGCATCATTTGTTGAAGAGGCTATCTTTTCTCCAAAGAATGTTTATAGCACTTTTGTCTAGTATGAGATAGCTGTATTTATGTGGGTATGTCTGTGTCTTCTGTTCCATTGGTCTTCAGTTCTATTTTTGTGTCAATACCATGTCCCCATGCACCCCCCCCCCCCTTTTTATTATAACTTTGTAGTATAATTTTGTGTCTGGTATTGTGATGCCTCCTGCATTACTTTTCTCGGTAAGAATTGTTTTGGCTATACTGGGTCTCTTTTTTGGGGGGTGGTTGTGCTGGGGATCAAACTCAGGGGCACTTGACTACTGAGCCACATCCCCATTCCTATTTTGTATTTTTATTTAGAGACAGGATCTCACTGAGTTGCTTAGTGCCTCGCTTTTGCTAGGCTGGCTTTGAACTTATGATCCTCCTGCTTCAGTCTCCCGAGCCACTGAGCCTCTTTTCCAAATCAATTCCATGTAGATTATTAAAGCGTCAAGAAATCACTGCTTTCAGGGGCTGGAGTTGTGGCTTAGTGGTAGAGCACTTGCCTAGCATGTGTGAGGCCTTGGGTTTGATTCTCAGCACTGCGTATGAATAAAATAAAGGTCCATTAACATCTAAAAAATATTTTTAAAAAATGAAATCACTACTTCCATTTGTGTTTCAACATATGGGACCTTTAGCTCATCAAATGTGAGTTCATTTGATTTGTAGTGATAACAGTTTCTAAAATGCTCCCAAAATATAATTTTAAGACTGCTATACATCTTTCTCCCTCAATCAGACACTCAACTAAGTTGACCTCTGGTTATGTGAAAAAAGTGTTATTCCTGCATATGTCACCCTAGCTGGCCCTCTTCCAAGTCATGTAATTGTAGGTGACAGTCCTCTGGGTCATTACTGGCTGGGTCTGCATCATGGCCATCTCTTCTGGTCTGCAAGGCTTGTGCTCATAGTATGTTTGCATTTGTTTTCTTTCAGATACATGCTTGTGTAATAGGTTGGCCTTCTTTGCCCACATTTTCAATAATATGAGATCTCCAAGATATCCCCTGATATTTTTGTAAATTGCAAGCACTTCCTAGACATGTGTTGAAGTCATGTATAGAAAATGAGGGTTCATTAACAATGTGGGGATTTGCAAAAGAAACTTCTGTAGAAAAGACCCATAGTGAAAAACTTGAAGCTGACTTGAAATGTTTGGGACCCCATGTGCCTTGTGGGTCTTGTGTCTTCTTCTTGGATATCATTTTTTTTCCCAAAAGATCCCACTCCTCTTGTTTTCTGACAACAGAACTCTCCCCTCCCCACACACATCCAAAGTATTGCTGTGATATACTGTGATAGATGTTAGATTTTTATGATCACTTCAGTGGGTCCAGCCACTAAATCCTTTCCTTGGATTCTATGTTTTGTTACTAGAAATAAAAATTCCTTCTTCTCTCCAGGGAATGATTTCATTTTGATGTTCTCTTTGGTCACAACAACCCTTTTTTCTAGTTGTACTTTCCTTACCAGTTCTTGTTAGTAGGTACCATTGATAACCAGAAAACCAGGAGATGTGGAAATCTCATCGATGATTTACAGGTGGCACATATATATTCTATGGATAATAAAATTTTAAAAAGGGTGAGTCGTGGGAACCTCATGGTAGTTCTGTAATGGATAAAATTAATTATAAGCACACAGGAGAATATATACAGTATCCCCCAATGTGTTTTTCCATCTTCCATGGTCTCAGTTACATGCAGGAAACTGTAGTCCAAAAGTATTCAATGGAAAATTCCAGAAGCAAACAATCCATACGTTTTAAATTGCATGTTATTCTGAGTAGTGTGATAAAATCTGGCACCACCCCATTCCTTCCAGTCTGGAATGTGAATCATCCCTTTGTCTGGTGCATCCACGCTGCATTCACTGCCCATGGTCAGTTGCTCAGCCACCCCAGTTATCAGGTTGCCTGTTGCAGTAGCACTAGGCTTATGGTTCAGTAGGACTTGCCTGATAGCCTTCAAGGTCAGTGTCATTCACTTCACTTCATCTCATCACCCAGACACTGTATCATATCACAGTGTCACAAGAAGACTGAGAGTATAATATGAGATATTTTGAGAGAGAAAAAAAGAATCTGCATCCACATGCTTTTATTACAATATAATGTTGTAATTATTCTATTTCATTATTAGTCATTGTTGTTAATCTCTTACTGTGCTTGTTTATAAATTAAACTTTCTCATAAGTATGTAGCTTTAGGAAAAAATGAAATTGTGTAGGTTTTGGTTCTATCTACAGTTTCAGGTATCTACTGGAGGAATCTTAGAATGTATTTCCTGCCAAAAAGGGGAGACAGTTGTCTTACAGGTCAAAAAAGATATTGTCCATTAAGAAGCTTTACTTTAATTCTTTTCCTAGGAGAGCAAGGACTTTAGGGAGGAAGTTTGCAATGTCCATTCAGTTAATTACATAAATAACCACTCATTTGCCTGCTTAAACAGGGCTATAGAATCTCATTGCCTGTGGAGTGAATTGGGTTCCTTGCTTCCTTAATGCAGCAACTTCATCTTTCTACAGTGATTTCTCCCAGGATGTAAGTCAGATTATGTAGTAAGTACCTCTGAAAGTTGTGCTAATGACTGTTGGAAAGCTGGAGATGTCACTCCAGTGGTTTAAAGAAGTTAACACAGTTTCAGAGGTACCTAACTCCCAACTAGGGAGAATGTTCAGTAACAAGACAACCTTAAAATGTTTCCATTACTATTCAAATGCAGTGAGGTGGGTAAGCAACCAGAGAGTCACAGGCTTTTAGAGCAGGAAGGGATCTTGGGGATGATTTAGTTCAGCCCTGTCAGTTTATACAAGTTCTATAAAGCTGAGACCTATAGAAGTTCAGTGACTTGCCTTAGGTCATGAAGCTAATAAGCAGTGGAAATGGGGCTGGAACCCACTTCCTTTTGATGTCAATCCATCTCAATTGTAAAAAATGAATTTTCCCAAGAACAATGCTAGCCTTTTTAGAGTTTCCTGTTTCTCTCAATTGCAAATGACTTTGATATTTATCAATACATTGATAAGAAAGTGCTGATTCTTGGGAAAATCTATTTAATGGATTAATGCAGGTTTCCTCCTGCTGTGGAAGTGAGGAGTGGACAGATTCCCAGATGTTTGTAAAATGCACATGTTGCTGGCCACACAGACTTAGGTCTTCCTGTGTTCCTGACCAGCAATGTACGTGGCCTGACCTGAGTGTGCTACTGAGGGAAGGGATGGGTTAACTACACAGGAAAGTTATTCTTTAATAAAAATGATACACTTTCCTTTTTATAACACACATGTGATTTGACATTGAAATAAAATGCAGATGCTTCTTTGATTGGCGTATTCCCATTGTGCTTTTCTAAAACACCTTCACATATGGTCTGCCTCATTCCTGAGAAATGACTTGTTGTTTATGTCATACAAACAGAACAGATTGATTTTACAGTGAGTAAGGAGGTTGATGAATGGTACGTTGGAGAGAAATCCTTGTCTCAGAAATCTAAACACTTGAAAATAAATGTTGCCTTTTGGAAAAGGCTCTCATGATACACCCAAGATCCCTTTATTTCATGTTTCCTTCCTAGGGGTTAAATAGATACGTATGTGCAATCTCAGTGAACACAAAATTAGTTCCAATCACCTCAAAATATAATTTTTCTTTTTTGCTATCAAACATATCCTGGGACCTGTAGGGTCAAAAATGGCATAGATGTCCCAAAAGAATCAACCCCAAATATGAACTTCAAAATTGTATCTATACTGTAACCTGAATAACACGTTCCTAATGTTGGGTAGGAGAGTAATATTGTTTTCTTGTTCATCAATTGAATTTTTTGGGAGGGGGCACAGGGTATTGAACTCAGGGGTACTCTACCACTGAGCCACATCCCCAGCCCTATTTTGTGTTTTATGTAGAGACAGAGTCTCACTGAGTTGGTTAGTGCCTTACCGTTGCTGAGGCTGGCTTTGAAATCATGATTCTCCTGTCTCAGCTTCCCAAAGTGCTGGGATTACAGGCGTGCGCCACTGTGCCCAGCTTATCAACTGAGTTTTAAATATAAAATTGCTAAGAAACTCTTTTAGGGAAGTCCAACTTTTATTCCTTCACAATTATCCTGTGTAATCCAGTGAAAGTAGTGCCATGTGCTCTTTCCTCTGAAAATAGTCTAATCACATCGATTGGTGCAGAAATTTAACAGTTTATGAATCTTCATCTCTTTCATTTTTTTTTTTCCTGTTTGATGCTCACAGTAGCCTTGTGGTATGGCTGTGCTCTCCATGTTACAGAACATGCAACTGGAATCCAGAGGGACCGGGTGGCTTACTGAGCAGCACGGGACTGCTGTTTCTGTAGCATTTTCTGGCATCCTTCCACTGCAGCATCACCTCCCCCACCAGCCTTAGATACACACATAGACTTTGTGTATTTTGCAGCTTGTAATAGATAGAGCTTTAAAGTATATTCTTCTGGCGTGTCCTGCAGAGTTGGGTGGATATGGAGTGAGGATAAGATGCCACAGAGGAGCTGCTAACTAAGCCAGATCTAGACTGATTCAGCAGAGCAAAATACCAATGGAGGCGGATTCTCAACAATTATTTATCAATGATGCACATTAGTATTTATTGACTGATGTTTTCGTCTTATTAGATATGGGTGAAGCATCACCATTTATTTGTCCTGAGAAGGAATCAATCTTGGTGACTGAGTATAAGCTCAGAAGGAATAAGATCTAATCTCAAACAAATTTGCTTTATAAATTAAATGTAGAAAAATTTCTCAAACTCTTTGTATCTCAGTTTATTTATTGACAAAATGAAACTAGGAGTATCTGCATTTATTAGTAAATTGAAACTTTTATATAAAAATGGAGTAATAGGACTGGGGGTATAATTCAGTGGTAGAGTGTGTACTTGGTATGTTCAAGGTCCTGGGTTCAATCCCCAGCAACTCCTCCCAAAATAAATGGTCACAGCTCATAGTAAATGTTCAGAAAATGTTATGAATATTAACTAGCTGAAGCTCCCTCCTCTGTACTATTTTCCACAACAATCTACTTTTCAACCTATATTTTAAATATTGAAGTAAAGACTTGTTTGTTTTTGGAGACAAATATAATATTTGATAGTAACTAAAATATCTTCATTAGGAAAATAAGATGTTAATGCAGAAAACAGAGGGATAAACATAATGTGTTCATTTTCTATGAGTGCCTAACAAATTATCCAAATTTAGCAGCATAAAACTGCCCACACATTAAAAAACATATCATAGTTTCTATGGGCCACAGTTTGGCTGGATTCTCTGACCAGGGTCTGAGAAGCCTGTGGTTGAGGTCTGGGCTGGGTGGTGCTATCATCTGGCATCTCGACTGGGGAGGAATCTCCTTCACACTCGTTCAGGCTGTTGGCAGAATTTCTTTCTTTCCAGCTGTATGTTGGAAATGCGGTCTTTTTGCTGGTGATGATCAGAAGGCCACCCACAGTTCCTAGAGTGCACCTGCAGTTCTACTCCATGGGGCCTTCTTACCACAGGCTCACACTACATGAATTCCACAAGGGGTGTCTCTTATGTCAGTGAAGGCCAGTTTCTTCTTCAAAGACTTTTTAAAATCCAGTTAAGTCAGGACCATCCAAAAACATTTTCATTATATTTCTACTAAAATAGAAGCAAAAACTGCTTATCTCCTCCTGTAAAGGAGATGGTGGGTGAGGATGGCGGAGAGGTCAGAGAGGAGAAGGGCAGAGAGGATAATGTGTCCATGGTCACATTATCAAAGCATAAAGAATGTCAGGTGATTAGGGGCCTGATTACTTCTGCAAAATCTCTTCCTCTTTGCTCTTTTCTATTGGCCAGCGAAAGTCACCAATCCCCCCTACACTCTAGGGAAGTGAGAATGAAGACTGAAGGTCAGGAACCATGGGGGGCTGCTCACGGGATCCTAGGGTGTCTGCTCCACCTAGGAAGATTACATAGGACGCCTGCCACTCTGTGTAGTATGGAGTAATTCTCTCCTACTAGCACTGTAATGACAAATCCAATGGAAGATGCCATTTGTTTGCCTTTTGGTTCCCTGGGTGGATCCAAGGAAGACATGGCCTGATACCCCTTGGTCTGACTCTTGTGCTCCCTTGGTATACCTTTCTGCTTCTCGGAAGACTCCTCAGTTTCACCCTTCTTCCTTTAAGCCTTGATAATGTGACCGTGGACCAATGTTTTCCTTTCTAACCTCTTCTTGTCTACCTACCCCACGATCTTCTTCACAGTTTGATTTTTATTCTGCTTTTTGGGTTCCCATTTTCACATCTGCTTTTTGTAGTGCTGTAGGTGCTCAGTGAGCTGACTTTAACAGCTCTTCCCTAATAGGATTTATTCCTGGTCTTTTCTTTTTTTCCTTTTAATACATAAAGCAGTTATAACAGCTCTGTTAAATTGCCTCATTTTCTGGACTTCATAGTCCACTAGATTCTGAGACCAATAAGAAGTACACCACCATTTTACTCACTTACATCCACATAAGCAAAATAAAAAAAGCAGAATATAGTTGCCATTGACACTCACTGAGGTAGTTCAAAGCTTTCTCTCTCAAATTTCCTTCTCCTGAAAAAGCAGATCTGTGCTATATTGGGCACTGTTGGTTGTATCCCAGCATGGATCTTCTCCCCATATTTCTTACTTGTAATGCTACCTCTAATGATTGAAATCGGCAGACCATCATACACTCTTGGCATCAGATACCCAGTTCTGGCCACTGATGGGAGAAGATACCAGCTTTGTTTTCCTTCCATTTAAAGGGAAAGGAAGCCCCTTTTGCTACCTTCTCATTTCTCTCCACTTGGGTCATTGCTATTTGGTTCTGATGCTGGAAGTTTCTGCAGACTTCCTGCATTATAACAGGAAAACATTGGGAGAGAAATTCACCCAGCACCTGTCATGTTAAGCCAGTGCTCATCAACTCCCTTTACCTATTTTGAAGTTTCTTTTATATGAGATAATTAAGTGCACTGTTGTTCAAAACTCTTGGAGGAGCATTTTGTTGCTGCTAGCTGAAAGCAATGTTACAGAGACAATTAACCTGCATAAATGTGCTCCTGATGTGGCGGACCCCCATATGCACTGAGAAGCAGGTGTTCATTCTTTCATTCTGTATGCGGCAGGATTGAGTGCTATCCTATTTTCTGGACACATAATATATAGGAATCTTCTCATATTGTCTGGGATCCACCAAAGCGTAGTGTGTAACTAGTTGCTTTCTAGTTCAGTACGATTTGGAAAATGAGCACAGTGTGGTGTAAGAGATTCTTCTCCATAGATACCACACTGATTCAGTTGGGGAGATGGAGAATGAGGTGAATAGAATTAATTTAGCCAACTGTCTGGAAACCTAACATGACATCAGTGATAAGATTTAAATATCCAGGAGCTTCAGATTATGAGACAGTCCAAATCCAAGCTGCTTGATTTAAATGATGAAAGGGCAGAGCCGAGCATGAAGCAATGTAGGGATTTATTTGATGCAAAAACTCAAATGACCAGTAAAATAGATAATGTTCTGTTGTAATAGTTTGCAAACAGCATCAAGAAAACAATTGAGTGGGTGTATTTTGAGCTTCAGGCATTGTAAATTCTTTCACTCTCATATACTTTATGCCTTCTTTAATAAACTGGAGAGTCTTGGGCCAGCTTCATCGGTGACGGTAGGTGGTCATTCATTTCACAATCCACTAATTTTCATGATTATTCAGTATTTTATGTTACCTAAACTGCTTTGGATTTTGTCTTACTCAAATTGTAATATGGCAATAGCTTATATGATTTCAGAATCATTAATTCAATTGGTGTTTTCAGCATATGGGAGTTACTCTCTCATCTCTCCAAATACAAACAAGAACTTAAGAGTTTTAAATGTGCTGATGGTACATAAAGATATCTGAAATGTACATTGCTGCTGTATTTACCTAGCATATCTTGTTGAAAAGATGTAGAGTGCATGGAAAATTCCTAGGAAGGAAAATAATTGACATCAATTGTAGTCTAATCCAGCCTTTATGGAGACAAATCTATGTTTGCCTTAAATTCATTTTTAGTTTAACAACTGGATGCTTATATAATGTAAAACAAATAATAAGGATGAGGTTATGTAAGGTTTTGTGACCTTTTTGATTTTGAATTTTTCTGTATGAACATTTATAGAAAACATTCAGGAATATTCTACAAGGATGCCTAGTATTAGACTTCATGCTCATCATTTCTTTCTGTCACAGTCCTCCTACCTAAAATTTCAGGCTTGACAACTTCTGACCCAACTATCACAGAACCATTATGAGTAATTTTAGGACTCTTCCACTGACTATTTTTCAAGACCAATTGATTTTGGAAAATTTTGACACAAAGTTATTCTTAATATTAGAATCTGTGCTTCTGTTTTTAAAATTATTATCAGTTTGACTCACTAAAATCTCAGATAAACAATCAATTTATTTATCTTATGTATGCATGTGTTTATGGATGTGTCTCTAATTTATTGATTCATCTCTCTGAAGATGTAAGGAATTGATAAATACATTTAGATCAATTACTTACTGAATTGCCACATCTCCATTTTAATATTACTCACCATTTTCTTATCTGGTCACCCCCTAAGGGGTGAAATTGAACACAAACAACACATGCATAGTTCTGCATAGATGTTTCAGAAGAATTTAGAGATGAACATGAGTATAGTGTCCACCTACACTCAAAAGAACAAGCAGAGCATACTGTTTTCATTGAAGGCCTGGAAAATATCATGCTGTAGCCTATTTGTGAAGTTGGCAGACATTGCTCTGCTCTCTAGTGTTCAGTTCTTTCCTCCCAGGTACAGAAAAGACTCAATTCCCTAGTCCCTTTGCTGGGGAAATGGTTTTATATTGGAAAAATCCCAAAGGCCTCAGGATGGATCATTTGAGAAGTTCAAGTGTTTGTTACACTAAAAAAGGAGAAAATGGGTATGTATGTCACAATCTTTGATTAACTTACTGTTAGCTCTTCCATACTTTCTGCTCTAACATATACACTCAATAGGCAAAGTATGTTTTCAAAAACAGCAGTCACTTAACTTCTGCTCCCAAGTTGTAATACATGGGCAAACTTTCCTGAGAGCGTCCTGCTCCTGTTGGCGCCTCCCAGCTTCCATCAGATCTCATTCACTTTGCTGCTGCTGATCACCAGGGGACCTTTAGGCGTCACTGGCTTCCTTGTTCGTGCTGCTTCTGGGCTGGCCTCTGTGAATGAGTCATGTGGGTCAGGCTACGCTCCTCCTTCTCTTTAGTGGTCTTTCATAAATTCCTCTTAATATAATCAGAACCCTATCGGTCTAACAGAATGACTAAAAGGTTGAGGTCACGGGAAAGAATGCAATGGAGGAGAATCAATTAAAAGCTGGTTGCTGAATACAGCTGCTCTCAAAGTTTAAGGAAAAGATCCAACTTCTAAGGTAAATAATCCATGGAGTATGTCCAAATGGATACCCTTCACTTCCAGTCTTGACCTTGGTCATGAGATCTGCTTTGCTCTTTCTTCCTGAGAAAATCTCTGTCATCAACCTTGACAGTGGCCTTTCCTGCTCTCCTTCATGTAAACTATGTAGGATTTTTGTCCTGTGATCCCCACTTGGCTACCCTATAGATGGCATTGGTAGGTACAGAATGAAACCAGAGTCTGGTGTTGGCTTTGACCTTCACAGTGTATTTGTCTCCTTGAGGAATGTCAACTTGAGGTACAATTTGCTATTGTTCATGATGCTCAGTGAGGAACGGTGTCTCAAACCCACACGAACAGGTTGTATGCACGTATACGTGGGAGTTGTGATATCACAGAAAGTCTCAGACAGAACATAATCTAAGGTCATAGTAAAGAAAACAAAGTTTTACTAATTACAATACCATGTTCACTAATTGCCCACCCTCAAGGATATTAGTACAGGCACCTGTTGCTTAACAATCAGAGCATGTTCTGAGAATGTGTATATATGTACAATCCTGGATGGTACCACCTACACACACTTAGGCTCTAAGGTCTATTTATAACTCTATATCTTTACCTATCTATATGTGTGTGTCTGCACATAAATACGTGCTAAAGCCTGTTGCTTTCAGGGCTATGATGATCAAAACAGCAGGACGTTACATAAAGCACAAGAGACGTTAATGCCATCAAGAGACAAAGTAAACTCACATGAGACAAATGTGAGAGCTCCTGGCATCACATGCCTTACTGTTTCACAGCGAACATTTTTTCTATAAGTAGGAGTACACTCTAATGATTCAAAGTATAGCACAGTAAGTACATTAAACAATTATGTAGTTGTTTTTCTAATTATCAAGGATTTGCCATGCATATCATTGTATGTGATGGATTTTTGTATGACAGGCAGCACAGTAGGTGTGTTTACACCAGCATGAGCACAAACAGGTGAGGAAGGTGTTGGGTCATGATGTTATAGCAGCTATAACCTCACTAGGCAATTGGAGTGCTTGGCTCCATTGTATTAGTATGGGACCATGGTCTTATGTGTGTTCTGTGCTTGATAGAAGCATCGTTATGAAGCACATGGGGGTAGCCTGTAGTTCTCAGCGTCTCAAGAGTTTGCAGCGCGGCTGAGGTTGTGGCTTAGCGGTAGAGCACTTGCCTAGCACGTGGGAGGCACTGAGTTTGATCTTCAGCACCACATAAAAATAAGTAAATAGAAAACATAGAGGTATTGTGTCCATCTACAACTAAAAAATATTAAAAAAAAAAAAAAGAATTTGCAGTGCTGGACATGATACCAGGTCCTGCAGGTGACTCTTCATCACTCTTTTCTCAATTTAAGTCCTGAATCTCTCCATGCTTGAGAAATTGGGCCCATTAAAGGGCAGGTCACACATTGATGTCCATGTTCAGCTTCATCAAAATCCAGATGTGACATTACAGCTTTTCTTTACCTGATACTCAGGCTCGTAGGTAGGTAACACATCTATTCTTACATCCCTGTACAGACTGTGAGCTAAAATTTGGGGCAAGAGGAGTTGTTCTCCAGGCCCATAATAAGTCTAGCTGTACTTTTGAAATAATTATTGCCATTTTTCTCTTGTGTAGACAAGAACTGACCATGTGCCTCTTCATAGTTTCCCATTTTTTGATGACAGTTCATAAATATTTACAAAATGCATCAGTGCACTTGATTTGGAGGGAACATTAACCTGTATATGTACCTAACAGGGGACATCCTGTTATCAACTCATTTTCTAAAGAACAGTAAAAATTCTTATTAATTTCTTGTGACTTCTGTCACTCCCCTTCACAGACTGAATTTGAAATAGCAATGTCCCTAAGTGTCCCATATCTTGCCCTGTAACATCTCTAGCAAATCTCTTTTCTTTATTCCTTTTTGTGACTAAATTATTGTGATGATCACATTAATGTTTTCAAATTCTGCAGAAAGTGTGTTAGGGATATTTAGAAGTAGTGAATTCTGAGCCGGGCGC